>JAGKTI010000286.1:128130-152561 GCA_018397915.1 Birgus latro
CGAGACGTGCAATAGGATTGTTGAGGGCAAGTATGGCACCTGTGCCACATGCTTGACAGGTGTTAGTCACTCTAGCGTGTATCTGTTCCCTTGACACGTGCACCTTAACTCTCTCTCTCATTTGAATAAAATCGCCTGGCGATAGCTCAGGTACAATACTTGAGCTGCTCCGATCATGAGAGGGATATTTCCTCACGCGCTTGCCACTTCCCCTGACACGTGCACCTTACTCATGTGCATAACATATCCCTTGACATTTACATTTTATTTACACACGCTCTTGCCACATTCTTTGACACGTGGACCTTTTTTGACTCACTCGCTTGCCGCTTCCCTTGACACGTGCACCTTATTTACTCACGCGCGTGCCACTTTCCAACACGTGCCGCTTATTTATTCATGCACGTGCCACTTCCCTTGACACGTGCACCTTATTTACTCGCATGTTTTCTACATCCCTTGACAGGTACACCTTATCTACCCACACGCCTACCACTTTCCTTGACACATGCACCTTAAACACGCACATAATACCACTTCCCTCGACACGTGCACTTACTCACGTACGCACCACTTCCCCTGACACGCGTACCCTAACACACTTCTACCGCTTCCCATGAGGCAGGTACACCTTAGTCAGAAACATGTGTACCACTTCCATAAACTCGCATAGGTCAGTCACAGGAACACCACCTCAACGGACACGCGTATCCTACCCCAGTGATGCGTGGGTGCCCCATGCCTTGACACGTAGAGTTACTATCATTAGTTGCCTCGCGTCTGTGGAATAATATCACCATCAAGTGAGATTATGCTAAGGTAATTAGTTATAATCATATGGGCTGGAAACTAAGCTTCACTACCTCAATCTAAAGACCGAGTAAAATCGTCTGACATTGGCCAGAATTATCATTACTGTTGCTGTGATCCCAGGCTGATTTAGACGCGGACTCTGTGAGCTTCAGGCTGAAATGGCCCTCTTTTGGAGTCCACCATTCTCATTTTAGGGTATAGGGTGGGAGTTTAGGGACATCTGCTTGAGCTGGAAGTGGAGCAGCCCGGTTGTATGGATGCCGCCAAGTAAAGGCATCGCTCCCCAGCACCATTAACCGAAGTGAAAATGGATAAATCGTTCAGCGAGGTTCAAAGGTTAAAATCAACTAGTTCCTTAATCCTCTGACCTTAAGAAGTTTTTCAGTGGCGAGGAAAATCTTTTGGTTTTAATTAGTTACTACCATTGACATTATCCCAGTCACAATAACGAGTTAGCCAGAGACGTAGTCATACTTTTTCTTCACCAATTTCATTGATGTGTGCAGCTTAAGCCTCCAATAAGTAAAGGAAAAATAACATCACAGAGTTAGGGATACATTGCAGGTTACCATCGGATTTTTCACTTTTCCTTCTCCCCTAAATAGCTCTGATAGGAAAATGGGGAAATGACATCGAGGAAAAACTGTGTGAAGGTGATTCTCTCGCTGACTCAGTTTCGGTGCCTGAAGTGTCACACAGTCAAACAGAAACAACAGTGTTTCATTCTTTGATCATTCAGCGCCAGACGATTTTCCTCGCCAAGGTCAAACCAATTTCATTCTTTTATTTCACCCTGGAAGAACCGTTTTATTGTCATATCTGCTCTCACAGCCCCAAGAGGTAAAGGACTCTGCAGCATCATAAAGTAAATTTTCATGTACAGTCAGTTTGTTATCCTCTCAATTTTGTCGAAATTATTTACAATAGGAAAATATAACGAGTCTTACTCTTGCTGACGTCTGTCTCGGATGGCCTACATCTCCACAATATTACCTAAACATTGAAAAGATGCATATTCCTTTACTGTACTTTCAGGGAATTAAGTATCGTCCTGAATACTGCTGAACACATTGCGGAAAAGTAGAAACATCGGGGATTGGCATCTGTCCAGTAATGACTATTTTTTTTCGCTAGTTTTAAACCCATGCAGTTCTAGGACATATTTTTGGTATACTGTATATTTTGCTATATTAAAACGATTTGCCTTTATCTGACGGGAGATCATTAGCAGTGACGGGGTTAATGAAGAATGTTTTTAATCACAGCAATTCTGAAAAGTCGCTATAGTAATCTTGAGGTAGGAAGAATATAATTATCAAAAATGTCGTTGAACTGAACATGTTTAAGTAATCTCCAGTCAAAATGGGGAAGGTGCTTGATTACCTGGCTGTTTAAAGGCACCCAAAACCAAATAGATTAAATCTGGAGCGAGAGCATACTTGAGTCCTAAATTGTATACATCCACTTAGAACAAACGAGGTTAAATAATCCTGTTATATTTGATTTCTTGATTGTATAAAGTCACGAAAAACTTAAGGGATCAAAACTGGAACGAAGTCATGCTTAATTACTCGAATGTATGAAGGCACCCAAAACATAAGGAACAGAAAATGAAGAAAATGATTGATTTACGAACTGCATTAAACCACCCATAACGAAAGGGATAAAAACTGAAACGTACGAAAACATGATTTCCTGCCATTATAAACCCACAAGAAAAAGAGGGGAACTAAAACAAACATAGGCTGTATAAAGCCACACGAAAAACGTAGGATGAAAGTGAAACGTAGGGATATTTGGTTACCCTTACTGTATAAAGCCATCCAAAATAAAAGTGAAAAAACTGGGACGCTGCCATACTTGATTCCTTGACTGTACAAGGTTAACCAAAACAAAAGAGATTAAAAGGTAGGCATACTTGATTCGGGTACTATACAAAGCCATCCAAACCAAGTGGGATCAAAATGAACGAAAGCATACTTTATTCTACCAAAATCATGAAGCGCTTAAACCGGAACGCGGGCATACTGGATTCCCCGACTGTACAAAGCCACTCAAAACCAAAGAGATTAAAACGCGGGCATAAATCCGTCGTTGTGGGCAGCTGTGGACGCGGTGCCTGAGACGTGAGGATGATGGGTTCATTATCACGTGATTAATTGCTGCCCCACCTTGTATCCACAGTGACGGAGGCGGCTCTAACGTGGCGCCGTGTCACTCGAGGCTCCGTGCCCTGTCATGGAGCCACGTCTGCACATAAATCAGCTCGATATGTTTATTAACCACTTCAGCCAGAGGACGGCTGCTGTTAATATATTCTGCTTTTACATTTTCCTGTTCCTTACTCTGAATTCCTCCCAGAGTAAGTGGGGAAGAGGGTTAAGATAAAGATGATGCTGGTGGTGGTGGTTATTCATGGTGCCTCCAGATGATTAAATTGATCTTAGGGAAGACCTTATTTGCTGAAGAGGTCAAGAAAATTTATACCTAACCCCCTATTTTGAAAAGTCTCTTGTAAGCTGAGTTACGCCATCAGGAGGAAACAAGAATGAAGAAAATTGTTACGTCCTCGAGCTGAGTGGGTTAACTTGACAGTGCTCCATTTGTAGCCAGTGTAAATTCATTATCTATAGTAAATATCTACACTGGGCACTGAGCGCTTACATAAATCATTCTTCCGTTAGCTTCTTTTGGGATGTTGCTTGTAGAAGTTACCTTTTTTTCTGGTTTTCTTTAATGAGTAGTGTCCAGTTCTTTTCGGCATCTTACGCAATTTATGTAGATTTTATGGCTGAACTGCTAACTTGTATAATAGGCAAGCTGCACACCGCACTTCACTGATGTATGAATCATCCATCATTAGATAGTTTTGTGTCACCGTTGAGCAGATATTGAAAACCATAATAATTATTTTTGTGAATTATTAAACAGGTTATATCCTGCACCTAAATAAACTCGTCTGACGGTTGCTTACACTTTTAATTAAGTTACGAGTCTGAAGTAGTCTTCCCAACGTCAGGGTAACTCAAGCATTCTATTCCAGCTGACATCAGACGATTTTATTCAGCTGAGAGTGAATCGCGGGAATCTGAGAATATAATATCGTAACAAATGACCCTCTCATTACAAGCGAGCGAGCGCAGCGAGCGAAGCTATGTTTACGTTTAGCTGAGAAATGAGCGGCCCGACACGACCCCGTCAGGCCAGACCCGACCCGACCCTATCATAATGGTTTTCAGAGGCTAATAACTTTTCTACTGTGTGAAATAGAGAAGAGGTTCTTTCAGTAAGCAGTAGATACGTTCAATGAATTTTGTTTTTAGCTATATATTTACTCATGAGACCAAAGAAACCTCTTCGAATCCCAGCTTTCCAAAGGAATGTACCGAGGGCTTCAATTGACATGCTCCACTATGAAATCGAATTTAAAAAGACTTCCTGTTGTTACACTATGTCTTTTTGCATGAATTCTAACAATTAAATATCGGATATTACGCTCATAATTTTACATGAACGTTTTTTCTATGATTAGGGGGTGAAATCAGCAAGGATAATCGCCCCATTTCTGAGTTTTATCATTCGATCAATAGCCAAACGTTTATCTAAGCAGTTCATTGACACTGCTAGTCGGGAGCAGAGAAATGAACACTGCTCGTGTGACAAATGCTACGGCGCCTCGCTATATGCACATCCAGAGAGAAAACGTGAGAGAGAGAAAACGTGAGAAAGTAAATATTTTACCTCATTCATTATTTTGTAGTTGTTCAACTACCTCACCAGATATGTTGAAAGTTTACAACAAGATGAAATTATGATGACAGGCGTATGTACAAACGCCTGCTTACTGGCCACGCGCTCACAAAGAGTACTTTGCTGGTAGTCACTATAACTCTATCATTACAGCTGACACCGGATTATTTCAGTTAGCTGAAAATGAGTCATAGGAGCCTGGGATAATACACTATCATAACTACTATTTCTCTCATGGTCAGGATAACTCACCCTGACTCCAGACTATTTTGTTATTCAGATGAGTGAATCATACAAACCTGAGTGTGAAGTATATGCTTCTTTTCAGATGGACTACAACAGGTACACCAGGTACACCACTCCGCACCTGCCGAACCAAACCTTCAGCCATTGTTCCGCCGTCAGTAGGCCTCACTCATCAGTCATCTGCGTTAATAAAGCTTCTCACTGCCTCAAGTGTTCGGCCGCGTCCCCACAGATGAAATAAGTGAGGTAGAAGATGGAGCAGTGAGTAAGAGCACTGATTGGGGTAAGGGTGTGAGTGAGGGAATATTTCCACCAGACAAGTATGTGACAATGGCCTCATTCATGACTGGAATATACAGTATTTAGTATTTTATTCCAGTATCACCAGACGAATTTATTCAGGTGAGTGTGAGTCAAAGACCCTAAGATTGTCAATACTGTCTTTTTAAACTCAGTTTTGGCCAGAACGACTCTAATCTTCTATTTCAGCTAACATCAGAGAAGTAAGAATCTTTCCAAGAATTGGTGATATCTAGTGGAAAACTAGGACCATCTGAGACGCGCTTTAGCAGAGGTAATTCTCGTTACGTTTTTGCCTCTTGCATTCCAGGAACCAGCATCAGTGCATTCAGGGTCACTGCTGTCCACACTATACAGTACATCCCAGTATTCCAGCACTCAGCTCCTCACACGCCATTAATCATCTATCACCCTCAGTATCCACTAGTCAGAGGCCAGCACTTTACCTCCCAGCACCTTATAACTCAGAACCTCATCACCCAGTAACTCATTACCCGCCACCTCATTAACCACCACCTCATCACCCCGCACCTCATCACCCGGCATCTCATCGCCAAGTAAGCATCCAGATCATATATACCTTGGCAACCACCAGCCAAAAACACAATTTCGGGAACCTCATTGTCCCATATCTGAGCTCCCCTAGTCATTATCCCAGCCAGTACCCTAGCAAACGTTCAGTCATCACCTAGCAGATATTATTCCCCTTACTAGCTTCTAACATACCATACCCAAGGTCTATGATTTAACAGACTGAATCCTTGCAGTCAGGATCAAGTTGTCAGCACTTAAGAAGCATGTGTCTAAGATGTTGCTGTTGCTGCTGTTGGTACTGGTAGTGGTGGTGGTGCTGTTGCTGTTGCCGTCTTTCCAACCAAATCCAACCAGAATATCTTCTGTACATATCGACTACTTACTGCCCTCTTACATACTTACCCACGCAACTACCTACTTACCTACCTACCTACATACATAATTGCTTTCTTGGATACGGTGCCTAGCCACGTACATATTGATCCACCTACCTATCTAATTTCCTCCCTGCCTACCTACCTGCTTACCTACCTTCCTACCTACTTGTTGATCAGTCCATCTTCCAGCCAACCTATCTGCCTACTTGCTTGTCGGCCGGCCTGTTTACTTACCTACCTATTTTTCTACCAGTCAGTCTTGCTACGTACCTACCTACCTACCGACCACCCTATTATCAACCTACCTACGTAATGGTCTACCTTCTGCCCTGCCTACCTACCAACCAACTTACCTCCCTGCCTGCCTACCTACTGACAACCTTATTATCACCCTACCTACTTATTGATCCACCTTCAGCCCCGTCTACCTACAAACCAGCCTGCCTACCTACATACCTACCTTCCTACCTACCTTCCTACCTCCCCTTCCTACCTTCCTACCTACTTTCCTACCTACCTTCCTACCTACCTACCTTCCTACCTATCTACCTTCCTACCTACTTTCCTACCTACCTACCTACCTTCATACCTATCTGACTGGCTGATACTCTACCTACACACCTACCAAACAACCGTCCTGCATACATACCTGTTTATTGTATACCTTCCATCTTACCTACCTACTTACCTTCCTTCTTGGCTACCTTCCTACCGATCTACCTGCCTACCTACCTACACACCCATCTACCTACCTTCCTACTTAGCTACCTTCCTACCGATCTTCCTACCATCCTACCGATCTACCTACCTTCCTACCTACACACTTACCTACCTACCTACCTACCCACACACCTACCTATCTTTTTTTTTTATGCAAGGAAGAAGGAACCAAAGGCCACAGGCCTGCATACTGTTCCTCCCAAGAAAAAGCAAAAACAATACAAAAGAGCCAAATTCAAGATCCGTTCATTTCGAGATGCCTAGACACACTGCGTTTGAAAGACTGGAGATCATAGGAAGTAGGAAATACAGACAGAGGAAGACAGTTCCAGAGTTGACCAGTTGCATAAATAAAAGACTGGGAGTAACGGTTAACTCTTGCATTAGAGAGTTGGACAGAAAAGGGATGAGAGTTTGTTGCTAGACGGGTACTACGTGCCCGTCGTAGAGGTGGAGGGATGCAAGCAGACAGTTCAGAGTAACAGTGACCGTTGAAGTAGCGATAGAAGAGAGATAAAGATGCAACACACCTACCTACCTACTTACCTACCTAACTAACGAACTAATTGGCGACATACCTACCTACCTACCTGCCTGCCTACCTGCTTACCTACCTGCCTACCTACCTATCTACCTACCTACTTGCTTACCTACCCACCTAGTTGCTTTCCTACCAACCTAGTATCGACCTACGTGCCACCATACCTACTTACCTACACCTTTCTACCAGCCTACCCTCCCATCTTCGTACCTATTTTCCTGCCTACCTACTTACTTGCCCCTCAACCTACCAAATTACTTTCCTGTCTACGCATCTTTATATGATTACCTATGGACCCATTTAGCTACCTGCCTACCTATCTACTTTCTTGCTTGCCTGCCTCCCTACCCACCTACCAGTCTATCTACTTGTCTACCCATATGCCTGTTAAACTAACTATCTCCCTACCAACATACAAGGTTCCTATCTTCCACTTACCTACCTGTATGACTACCTACTTAACTACATATCTTCCTAACTACCTACTTGCCTGCTAACTATCTATATACTTGCTCATCTACCTACTCTACTTCCGTCAGTTTTACTCCACTCCACCCCACCGTTATCCCACTTCACCCAACTCATCGTCGTCAACCTCCGTCCTACTTCTGTTAGTTTTACCCCTTTCCATTCCACGCAACCTTACCATTGCCCTCTTCCACCCCACCCAGCCTCACCATTACCCCACTCCACCCCACTCACTCCTCCAGTACTCCACTTCATCCCACTCATCCCCACTACTAACTCAATCAACCCCACCAAACGACGCCATTACCTCAACTCTCCCCAAAAAAAAACCGCTATTATACCACTATGCCCCATCATTACCCTAACCCATCTCAGAAAACTCCGTCATTTCCCCAGTCCATCACACCAAACCTTGCCATTCCTGTTCCTCCAAACCAAGCGCCCTCATGCCCAACTGCACCCCACCAGTTCCCTTCTTTACCCTCATCTATCCCATAAAAACCCTGCCATTACCAACTCCACCCCAACTAACCACGCCATTATCACAATTTACACCAAAAATCCGTGCCATTACCCCACTCCGTCGTAACAAACCCAGCTAATAACCCAATCTATCACACCAAACCTTATCATTACCCCACTCCTCACTCCTCTCCATCATACCCCACCATTACCCACCTCCCTCCCACCAAACCCGCTAATACTTCTATGTACCCCTCAAAACTTCACAAAATTCAAAGGGCAGCACCAGCAAGATCATCACTCGCTCATTCCACACCACCTACTCCCACAATTGCCCCATTCCACACCCTAAGAGGTAATTGCCTAATGAGGCCATTACATCACTCCACCCGAACAAACCACTCCTTTACCCCAAAACATTTTACCAACCCCCGCCAATTCGCTCCAACAAACCACTACCCCGAGAAATCCCTCCATTAAGCCCCACCACCCCACCAAACCCTGCCATGCATTAACCTTCCCAACCTCTCGATTTTACCCGACTCCATTTCAATCAACCGCATCGTTATCTAACCAACCTTACCTATTCATTTTAGCCCACCCCATCCCACCCAGCTCAACAATTACCCCACTTCACCCCATCGATCTTCCGTAAACTTTGCCCTACCTCACCTGTTAAGTTTTACCCACTCCTGCCCCACCTAATCCCACAGTTACCCCAATCAACCCCACCCATACCCAATCCGCTCCACAAAGCCCTGCCCTTACCCCACTTCACCCCACCAGCTCACACCATTATCCCACTCTGCCTTACTAATCATCAACCAATACCCACCTTCACGCCACCAAACAACGCAGTTACCCCAGTCCATCCCAACCATCCCACCATTATCCCATTCTACACCACCAAAACCTGCCATGACCCCAGTCCACAATCCCACCCAAGCCATCACCTCACCACCCCACCAAACCCTAACACTTCCCCATTCTACCTCAACTAATTCCGCCACTACAGTAATCCTCTCCAACAAACCCCGTCATTGCCCAACTGCAGCCCAACAAATTCCACCACTACCCCAATCAATCTACGCAGTCAACGCGATGCCCCAACTCCAACTCATCAAACCACGTTTTTTTAACCCATTCCACCGCACAAAACCCTCCATTTCCCCATTGCACCCCACCAGTCTCTGTAATTACTCCATTTCACCCCAAACAAACCCTTTTATTACCATAGTATGCCTTAGGAAACCCCAACATTTCCCAGATCACCCCACCAAATCCCACAGTTACCTCAGTCCTCCACGTCAGACCCATCTGTTACCTCAGTCCTCCACGTCAGACCCATCTGTTACCTCAGTCCATCTAAACAAAACTCGGCATTACCCAAATCCGCCCTGTTAAGTAATTCCATTTCCCCAGTCCTCCCCGCCAAACCCGACCACTACCCCAACCCAACACACTACACATCATCATTTCCCCCATCCACCTACTCAGTACCTTCCATTACCTATATCGACCCAATTAAACCCAGTACGTTCACCTAATCCTTCCCAATAAACCCTCCATGACTCCAGTGCACACCACCAAGCCCCGCCACTACCCAAAGCCACAACACCGAACCCCACCACTACCCCAGTCAACTACTTATACCCCATTATTAACGTGATCCATCTCAACCAACCCTGTTAAAACAAAAAACACTTCACCAAGCCCAACTATTATCTCAGTCCACCCCAACAAACTTCGCCATTTCCCCAATCTATCCCACCAAAACCCGTCAGTAACCCTATCCATTACACCGAAAGCCTCCATTAACCCAGTCTATCCCACCGTCCTTATCCTAGTTAACCCCATCAAATCCCGTATTTACCCCAGTCCACTCAAACAATCCCCGTTACTGAAATCCCGCCCCGCCATCAACAAATCCCGTCTTTAGAGTCCGCCCTAACAAAACAATTACCCCTGAATCATTCCAGGAAACCCCGCCATTATTCCTGTCTGCCCCAACAAACCCCGCCATTACCCTACTCCACCTCAACAAATGCCGCCATTACACCGGTTTACCACACCAAACCACACCAGACCATTATCCTAATCCACCCCACTAAGCCATGCCATTACTCCAGTTCACCCCAGCAAGCTCCCCTAGTACCCAAATCCACCCACCAATCCCGACCTTTACTCCGATCTTCTCCATCAAACCACGTCATTACTCCACTCCTCCCTTATCAAACTCTGCCATTACACCAGTCAACCTTCAGAATATTATCATTTACCCTAGTCCACCCCAAGACAACCCACCATAACCCCAGGACCCCCAAAAGCCCCGCAATTGCCCAAGTCCATCCCGCTAAACCAGCCATTACCCTAGCCTACCCCAATTAACCCCTCCATCGTCGCAATCCACCCCACTAAACCCTTCATTTACTCCAATCCACTCATCATAACCCAAATCGACCCAACTGAACCCCGTCACTATCTCAATAAACCCCACTAAACCCCCTCATTTATCCCAGCTCACCTCACCAATCCCGGCCATTACAGCATTCCACCCCGACATATTCTACCATTACCTCAGTCATTTCCAACAAAACCCGACATTACCACAATCAGACACATCAAGCCCCTCAGTAACCTCAGTCCACACCAACACACCCCGTCATTACCATGGTCAGCCCCATTTTAACCCACCCTTACTCCAGTCCACCCAGTCATACGCTCTCATTACACCATTCCACCCATACCAATCCTGGCATTACCCAAATCCATCCCAGACAAAAAACCTGCAGTCTACGCAACAAAACCCAAAAGAACTCCAAAGCGCCCTAGCATACCCCACCTTTACGTCATTGCTCCTTACCAAACCCCAGGATTACCTCGACACAGCCCAACCATCCCACCAAACCCCATTGTTACGCCGATCCATCACAGCAAACTCAACGATGACCCCAGTCCACCCCTATCAACAAGGCTCGCCATTACCCCAGTAAACGACACAAATCCACGCCATCGCTCCCTTCAACCCTATCAAATCTCGCTGTTGCCCATTTCATCCCATCAAACCCCTCCATTCCCAAACCACCCCACCAAGCCTCCAAATACCTTAGCCCATCCCAGCAAACCCCACCATCACCACGATCCCTCCCAAAACTCCGTCATTGTCCTAATCAACCCCACCAAGCGTGACCATTAGGCTACCCGAATTCACCCATCCAACCCCGCCGTTACCCTTCTCCACCCTCCAAATCTCGCTATTATCCCAGTTAATTCCACCAAACCCTACCTTTACCACGGCATTTCTCCACTCTACCCCAACAAACCCTGCCAATATCCATATCTAATGCTCCCAGCCCTCCAGTTCCCAAAGTAAACACACCAATCTCTTCTAATGCCCAAATTAGTCTCAACAGTCCCTGCCATTACCTGAATCCACCCCATCAAACCCCGTCATTACCCCAGATTATACCCCCTCCCACCAACAATTCCCGCCATTGTACCAGTCCACCCCACCAAGCCAAAACAATACCCCAGTCCACTCAGCTAAATCCCGCCATTTCCACATTCCTCTCCATCAAACCTCCCCATTACCCCAATCCACTCCAAGAAACCCCCCATTGCCCAAATCCACCTCAGCAGAACCCGCTATTACACGTGTTCACCAAACAACCTACACCATTTCCTCAAAAAATAAAAATAAACGAAACCCTGCAAATACCACAATCCACTCCACCCATCCCCGTCAATCCTAAACTCTATTCCACCCATCCCCATCAGTACCTTAGATCTTCCCACTCAGCCCCACTATTCTTCCAGCTCAGTCCCGCGATGCTCGACCCTGGCTCACTTGTCAATTTACCGGACTAAATTTCACCCAATCCCGCTACTATCCGCACTCCACCCCACCCAGTCTAGCAGTACTCTACCATACATTACCTGTCACTTTTACCCCAATCTTTCCCATCCAACTTCGATATTACCCTGCTCCACCCAACTAAACATGACATATTCTCCCATACCTCACCTGTCACTCCTACCGTACTCCACTCAACCCAAACCCGCCATTACCCTCCCCCACACCACCACACCATACTCTACCATAACTCACAATAAACTTTTTCGCATCCTGCCCCACCCAAAACCACCAATGCCATTCTCCACCCCTCCAAACCCCACCATTACCCCACTCCACCCTCCGACCCCGCCATTACTCCACTTTACTCGGCCGACTTTGTCATACTACCTTCTACGTCACCTGTCAACTAGTCCTACCCCACTGCACCCCATCCAACCTCGCCATTACCCAGTTCCACCCCACTCAGCCTCGCTATACTTTTCCCTACCGGAGCTGTCAGTTTTACCACACCTCTTATCCAGCCCCACTATTACCTCCATCCATCTTACCAAACCCCACCGAACTCAACCCTACTTCCCTCCTACTTTTTTCCCCACTCCATTCCATCCAACCCCAAAATTATCCCCACTTCACCCGACCCCATTCCCCCATACTCAGTCGAACGTAAAATGCCATTTTTATCCCACTCCACTCCATGCCACTCCACTATTACCCGATATATTCCATCACTAACGGTCACTACCCCAAGCTCCCAAGAAACCCCGCCCATACCAGAATCCACTGTACCAAAGCCGGTCAGTATCTCAGTACACTCCACCAAATCCTGCCAGTTACCCATTCCACCCCACAAACCCCCATTACCACAATCCACCCCACCGAACCCAGCAATTACCCCAGTCCATTTATTAATATTCTCTACAACTGCAATTCATCCCAACAACCCTGGTGTTACCCTAAGACAACCCATCAGTCCCTGTCATTACCCCAACTGTCCACTCCTATAAACCCTGACGTAAACAGAGAAACTAGCACGGTACAGTTAAACCTCATGTAACTTTGTCCCTCCCAACCTTCACTTCCCTAAAAATAAAAAATAAAAAAAAAAACGCAAAAATAGTAGACAAGGGAACTTCAGGGTCTTTCTGTTAATTTCCGTGGTGTGGTGTGGTGTGGTGTGGGAGGAGGATTTAGTGTGGTGAGTTGTGGCAGGGTGATTTTGTGTGGTGTGAGAGTGTGGCATGTTGTGCTGTATGATGCGGTGTG
Organism: Birgus latro; assembly: GCA_018397915.1. NCBI lineage: Eukaryota > Metazoa > Arthropoda > Malacostraca > Decapoda > Coenobitidae > Birgus > Birgus latro. Next base: position 141,461 of record JAGKTI010000286.1, read on the forward strand.
GAGTCACTGAGGTTGCTAAAGTCTAAGGGAGTGCAGCACCTCTCTTCCTTAAATCGTTAGTTACAGACAGACGGACAGAGCCGTTCCAAGAGATGCTCCTGCTGATAAAGCCTAACCTTACCACTTTGCTAATCACTTCTGCTCTTACCCAACATAATCCATCATGGCCGTATTCCATGTATGGTGACTTGTCTCCTTTTGACTCCTTTTCTGTAATGGAGAATGAGAGACTGACCAGGAGAATGCATGTCAGTGAGGTGGAGAAGGTAGGGAGAGGGGGAGACCGAGGATGAGACGAGGAATAGGGAAGAGAAAAATATGCAGGAGGGAGTGTGGGTAGGAGAGAGGGCAGCTTAATGACAGAGGACGGTCTGACATGGAGGCGATTTTTTTGTGGCCACCTTTTACGGAATTAAGGCGTCTGGCTATAGACAGACAGAAAGACAGACTTCTTCTCTACCCTTGCTACCATCAGGCCACAAAGCCACTCCAGTTTGAAAAGTTATTCCAGTTTGAAAAGCCACTCCAGTCTGAAAAGTCATTCCACTTTTGAAAAGTCACTCTGAAGGTAGTGATATTAAATAAAAACAGGCTTCGTCATAGTAAAATGGTCAGCTAAACGTAGCCTATCTTGCAGTCCATCATCTTCCTTTCAGGGCATGGGGAGAGAGTGTACAACCAGGTAGAGAAACCACCCAGATAGACTGGTGCCACCACAAGAAGGAGTCCCTTTTCAGCACCTTCATAGACACCTATGAAGCTGATTCGCCAGTTTACCCCAGGCTGCTGTACTATACTCTGTTCACAATAATTTAGCCTATAATTGCCATATCTCCATCTTGAGTACTTAGTTCTAACAACTGATCAACACTAGAATATAATGTCAGTCACAAAGGAGTGCTGTGGAAAGGATGTAGACCTGAGACATTGTCTTATTCAGCTATAAAGCTACGGAAGATAGCCTGCCATGGATTGAAAATCTCTGCCTACTTAAAATGAGTGAACTATAGACGGACATTTTCGTCCACTGGCATCCTATTTCCCGTAGCTCAGTGGCAGAATATGACAGTGTTATGGCACTACACCCTTTCCATAGCACTTCTTCGTTATTAGCACCATCTTCTAGTGTTAACCTCTACAAAACCCTCTCATTCAGAATGAAGAGTTGGTTTGCCTTTAAAAATGTTGACTTAATAAAGCATTCAAAGTGTAATGATATTTCTATACCCACCAACCATATTACAGAATAGTATCATTGTGTTGTGGCCCCAAGCTAATCTGACTAGTGAACCTGGTGGACTGCGGCAGTTGATCATCACCTCCAGCCTACCATCTTCCATTTAGGGAATAATGTAATACTTAAGGGACCAATATATAGCCGGATAATTGAACCGCCTGGCTATATTGATGCATCCACATGAAGGCGTCCTCTCCAGTACCTAAAGGTAACAAGTTAATAAATGAATTGAAAAAAAAACAGGGCATTTGAAATGTACTCTGTTCATTTTAACTAGGCTTAAAAAGGGTAGTTCTCCATCTTAAATACTGTGATTTAACAAGAATTAACACAAGAGCACGGCGTTAATCAATAAGAAGCTCTTTAGAAAGGATACTGGACCGTACTGTTGTCTTATTCTCCCATTGATATACGAGAAGTAAGCTGTAAAAAGACAAAAATCTTAGCAACAGTTAATTTACTTTAATATGGCGTAGATTTTCGTCCCTTAGCGGCTTACTTCCCGTAACTCGAAAGCAAAAAGACAGTGCTGTGGTTCTACATCCTTTCCATTCTACTTCCTTATTACTGCCTCTATATTTTAATGTGAAATTTCTTTTTACAGCTCATCATTCAAGACGGGGAAATGGCAATTTTACGTCTTGACTGTAAGGTAACTAACTGTAAATTAACTGCAGTTAACTGCTCGCATCGAATGTTTGGCTAAAGTGAGTTTCTGTCAGCCAAATAAATCCGTCCATTGTAAGCTGGAATGAAAACGTAAGTTTTTATCCTCTTCAGTCCAATGGCATATTTTAAAAGTTATTCTTGCTACCTCCAGACGATTTCATTAGCTTCGGAGGGACTTTTCGAACTTCATGAGTTAGATATAGCCTTAATTAAAATATGAATACGAACCGTGTGTCTGAAGTTTATTAAATCGTTTAGCAGTAGTAGTTGTTGTTGTTGTTGTTGCTGTCGTGGTGGTTGTGGTTGTGGTGGTGGTCGTATTAGTAGTAGTTACAACCCCAGGCTCCTCTGAAACGTGAATCCGGTACTGCAAGCTGAGTTGCCCATCATCTTGCAGCCCACCATCCTCCTTTCTTGGAACAGGGAGGGAGTTGAGGGACGATTTGCTCATTTGTATCGGTACCACCACTTGAAGGCGTCCCTCTCCAGTATCCGTCTTTTATGCTGAAGGGGTAAATAAAGGGTATATTTAACCCTTGCAGTCAAAATATCTTTGTTATAAAACAATTTGAGAATGTTAAAAATAAACTAGAGAGAGAAGCTATCCAATGCAGGGACTGATACAGGCTGTTCGAACTTTCCCTTGTGAAGTTCACCTTCTCACCTCAAATCTCTGGTGTCAGCTGGAATAAAGTACTAGAGTTTCCTGAACATGAGAGGATTAATGATGTGTAAATAATGTCAGTCTGTTATGACTCACTTCTGGCTGGGTAAATCTTCTGGTGTTAAGTGGAATAAAATACTGGAGAAGACACGACCATGAGAGAGTTTATTCCGGCTGTTCGAATCCACCACAACTTAGTTCCCATCCAGACGCTTTATCCATTTTGAGAAAGGCCTTTCGCATTGTGGCGGTTAATGAAGACTGTATCTAGCCTACCCAGTCCGAAATATCTCTCCTAATATGAACACAGCAAAAAATAAACTAAACAGTAGAGTGAAGGAGTAGGTATCGCTGTTCGAACTCTTCATCGCCAAGTCCACCGTACAGAAACTTTTCTTGATTTTTAGAAAAGATCTCCCGTATTGTAGTGGTTATTGAAGGCTGTATCTTTTTACACCTAATTTATATAAAACCACATAAAGATACAAAGAATCACATAACAGAACTGAATATCATTTAGTCGAACCAGCGTTGCCAAAGGTGCGAAAACGTCGTCAGGTATGCTGGTAAATAAGTCTATGGAACGACCAGCCTCCATTGAATGATGATGAGGTATCCACATCCGCTTTTATCTGCATTTTCATATATAACCCCTCTAAATAAAAGATAACAGAATCCAAATAACAAACACAGACCACTGAAGTGGGGTTATTATTAATATCTCATTAACATTTCACTAAGTATGATATTTCAGCCACAATCATAATGAAGATTCAAGCAGAATTTTTTTTTCAAAAGGGAAATTAAACAAAACGAAGCTTAAAAAAAAAAAATACTCGGAGCAGCGCTGATAACAGACTCGCTTATTAATGTTCAGCATAGAAAATTTGGTAAGCTTAACTCATGTGATTTAATTGAGGGAGGGCGACTGAATCAAGGGAAAAAAGGCAGTCAGTTTCAGAATAACATTCTGGTATCTTAGTGTTTTGATTTATCTCTACATAGCATTCAATTTTTGCCTTTAAGCAAACTTTAACAGTGTGAATGAGCCACCAGATGTAACTTCATTTAGACCTACAAGAATGTGTACTAAATTTTCATTCCCCCCCCCCTCCCTTTTTTTTCCCCCTCAATAGGCTGTATTCAAAACTGTTGTTAAAAGACTCATACCATAATCTTGCTCTCGTGTGTTTAAATAGGTATTTCACAGTGTGTACGTGTAATGATAAAAACATACATATTTCTATCAAGAGAGGTGAAAAATAACCCATACTAAATTTCATTGACCCTTAAGTCAACCTCAAAAACTCACATTCTCTTCATATCGGTTAGGGAATATAAAAAAAAGAAAACGTGCGGATACTGACCTGTGGAATGAATGGCACCACTGGTTCGAACCCTGCGCCGCAAAGTTCATCCTCCCACTTCGAATCCTCTGAACGAACCCCTGAACCCGACCACTGGCGTGCTGTTTCTCATTTGTCCTACTGACCTGGAGGGGGAAGAGACGCTGACGGAGAGCAGTGGTGAGATAATTAGTAGCTTTATTAATAATGTTTTTGTTTTACTAGCATTTATGGTACTTTCTGATGCCTTGTACAAGAGTATAATATAGCGATAGACGGATGAAATTTATTTGTTTATTTTTTGTGTGCATAGTCTGCCGGCTTTCTTTACGCATTTATGGGTTCTTGGAGTGCATAGTTTTGTTCGTATTACATATATTTTACAATTAATAGATTTTGCATCATGCTTTATACTACGATATAATGTAGTCAATGGTGGCCACTGTATACGTAGGGTTTATTTGTTAAGTACTGGCTTTCGTAGCGTAGGAAATTTCAATGGTTGTTAGGTCAACATCCTAATATTTTTTTTCAATGCAAGGAAGAAGGAACCAAAGGCCAGGGGGCCTACAAATTGCCCCCTCCAAGAAAAGAAAAGAAAAACATATCAGAGCCAATTCAAGATCCCTTCATTTCGAGATGCCTGGACACAGTACGGTACTTTGTTTTATGCTTGAACGTAATTTACTTAAAAGTAGTTCTTGTTTACTTAGGACCTTGAATCCAGTAATGTATTTCCCAGTTTAACTTTATTCGTTCAGACGTTTTTATTCAAATAAGAAAAGGCCTCAATCTTTTTAAGTACAGTATATTAGTACGGACGGCCTTTGCAACGCGGGCTTATGAGAGGGTTGTTATATATTCTATGTTAATAAATTCATTGCCCGTATATTAATCGTGCTCTACATTCCGTAAGTCATAACGATAGTTTTTGAATCCGATAACGTAATGTATTGGCTTATTCTTGCTGCCTCTGCGCGATTTAATGCAGATTAGAAGACACTTTCCCAACTGGTAGAGTTAGTCATAAATACTTCTACAATGAGGTGAATAAAATCCCTGAATAAAAGTCGCCTGGTAGCTGTGCCAATATTGTCGAAGAATACAACCATTTCGAAGAGGTTAATCCATTCAGTCTGGTGACGTGCTTTATATTTAATTTTTGCTACCTTCAGACGATTTTCTTCGGTTTTGGGGGAGACCATTTGTAGTGGCAGGATTAGAAATTCTCCATTAACCCCTTCACCACCTCACGCCTCTCCTTAAGTTGGAAAAAAAAAAAAGTCTAAAGATAGCAATAGCATAGAAAATGTCATCAGATTAAAGGGGTTGATTTACGTACCAAAGCTTATATTACGAGTAAAGGGATTTTTTTTTTCTTTTTAATGCGAAGAACAAACTTTAGGCAAGAAGATTGATTTCACCGGCTAATCTGATGGCATTCTCAGAGTTTGTTTTCGTGTTCCTGGATCTAGATCATCCCATTTACAATAGTTTTATGATAACGATGATGCTGAGGGGGAAAGAGAAGATGGATGGTAGTGGTGGTGTGATGCTGATAGAACAATAGTGGTGATAAGATTTATTTTATTATTAATACTACTACTACAACTATTACTGTTATATTAGTTCTTCTGTACTACTCAAATATACTTCTGTACCACTATATTATTACATTATTCTTCCATATTACTACTGATGCTGCAGCTATTGGGTATTATTATTATTAGTTTTTATTCCACAGGTGCCGCAGGAGCAGCTCGTCCCTGTCACCACGAGAGGTCCATCTATCTACCGCCAGACACTTTAATCCCGGAGGGAGTTTCCATGACTGAATCACCGCCATGCTGTCGTGTCCTCCACCATCAGGTTGTCTTACCCCCAGTTCACACCACGCTCATTCGTCTTCCTACTTAGGCTCTCCTCCTCGTCCCTCCACCTCACCCTCGATCTCCCTTCCCCGGTCTCCCTCTCCACGTCCATCATATTCACTCCCCTAACCAGTCAATGCTTTCCACATGACCACAATCCTCCCGAACTATTTAATTCTTTCGGCGCTCTCTCTTCCGGTAACTCCACATGATTATCTCAGAAAACCCATTTCCACTCCTCATTCCTTTTATCTGTGCCTTTCCGGAGATTTCATTTCTAGGTGTTGAAGTGGGCATCACAATACTGTCGTGCAGCGACTTGTTTCATTGCCTGCTTCCCATGTCCTCGCAACCACCCTCAAATGTTCCTGCAACCTTCCTTCCCTGTTGTACCTTTCATCACAATCCAACCTCTAAGCTCCCGTCCTTGTTTTTCAAATTATCTAAATATGAAAAGGCGAGCTCACTTTTTTTTTCAACCTCACTATGCACTCCGCGACTTCATTTCTATTAAAAACATAATATTTCTCTGTTACATTGTTTCAAATTTTATTTTTTAAGCACACTGCCAAACACATTCACCAAGCTTTCCAGTTTCCATTCATCGTCACTTAAAACAGTGATATCAGCAAACAATACAATGTCCACACCCAACGATCTGGCCCAAGATCAATCCGTCATTCATCCGAGCTAGCCCAGCCTAATCTAACTTATCCCAAAATGAAATTAACAGTCTAACCAAGCCTAACCTCATCTAACCTAACTTAAGCTTTTTTAACTTAACCTAAGCTAATCCGTTGTACACTAAGCGAAACGACACTGGGACGGATGGATTTTAGGGCCGGATCGACCTGTCCCCCCACCTGTACCAACACTGTTTTCGTTGTCTCCATTAAGCAGTTCATTAAAATTCTTGGTTCCTCCATCAGATTATACATTCATCTTTTCACCATCAGTCTACCATTTTTATCTTGCACTTCATTTCTATATTTCCTTTTCACCCTATCTTTCTTGAACTGCTTCTAATATAGTTTCTTACGTTCCCTCCACCTTACACTTAGGGCTCTGCCAAACTCGTGTACTTGTTTTTTATTATTTACTAGTCTCTTTCTCTCACCTTTATTCAGTATACAACTCTTCTTTTCACACCCTCAATCCCTCTATTTCCCATAATTCAATATATGCCTTCTTTTCTAACAACTCTTCTCTACTCAGTCCATCACACTATTTCTTTCACCCCCTTACCTCTCCTCCTAATCCAACAGACCATCTCGCACAATGTACAGCTAATTCACCAGTTAAATTGTAGCCAGTTAATTGTCTTAATTCACTGCTAATTCATTGTCAGCATTTCATAAAGTTCAGTTAATTCCGTTAGTTAATTAGTATTTAGTTGTACAAGCAAGTTAGTTATCAGAATTTGAGTCAGTTGCTTCAAAGCCAGTTACTTTACCGTTACTTCAAAGATGGTTACTTCAGAGTTATAGTAAATTCCAAAAATTTAGCTAATAAAATTAGTTAATCCAAAGTTAGTAAATTAAAAAAGTTAGGCCTATCTGATGGTCACTTAATTCAGCCAGTTTATTGATCGTCAGTTCAAAGTCAGGTATCAATTAATTTAACAGTCATTTAACTAAAGTCATTTAACTGATCATCATTAAATTAATCAGTGATTTGAATGATCGTTATTTAGGTTATTGATCTTATCAGTTAAACCAAAGTCAGATAACAGATCGTCAGTTAATTCAAAGGTAACTGATCAGATTCAACCGATGAAGTTAACTATTTTAGTCAAATACATATGTCGGCTACAAAAAATGTTCTCAGTTAAGTAAATTAATCTAGTCAAGACAGTTAACTGATCGTCTGTCAATTCAGTCAATTGAACAGTTCAGTTAATTGATAGCCTCAGTTTAAAGTCAACTGTCACAGAATCTAATTCAAAGTCATTAATTTGTCAATTAATCCGTCAATCAGTTAATAAAATAAACAAGTCAGTTGGAAGTCGTTCAGTTAATCAGGTTGTTTATTTCACCAGTCAGTAAATTCATCAAAGTCACTGAATTCAAAGTAAGTTCCTAAGTCACTTACCGTAGCTGATCGCCAGTTAATTGTCTTCAGAGATCACATAGATTCACTGAACATCAGGTGACTGATCGACAGTTATTTGTCAGTTCATCAATTTAATTTTGTCATTTCGACAGTTAATTCACCATGCCATTCAGTTAATTAAATCTGTAAACTCAATGTCAGTTGATTGCAGGTTACCCAGCAGTCACTTAACTGATAGTCGTCGATGTCAGATAACACAAATTTAGTCATGAAAACCAGTTTATTGATCTGATCAGTGAAAATCGGGTAACTGTTCGTCTGTTAATCTAGGCAGGTCAGTTTATCTATAGTCAGTTAACTGATAAGCTTACTCATGAACAGTTGTCAATTTCTATCAGATAACTGAAAGTTAAATGATCAAATTGGATATTTCAATCAGTTAGGTCCAAACTGCCTGCCCAACATCAGTCACTCGCATCTGTCAGTTTCACCATAATTTTTGGCTAATCTTAGGTAAAATCCATTAAGAATCCTTTTTCATCAACTACCAAAATTATTTTAATCTTAGAGCACTACTATCCAGAACAACGTAAGCCCTGCATTATTGTCTTTCGCATTAATTCTTGCCTCCACCAGCCGATGTTATTCAAGTTAGGGGCTATGGCCGTGCAGAGACAACTAGGAAACACCAACTCGTCTGTACACTGGTTTCTTTTCCTATTTCCTTCAAGCTTTTACCAGACATTCAACCTATTTAAGACGTATTGATATTGAAGGTTCAGAAAAACTTTCAGGTATGCACTCCAGCCGTAGTGCTTCCGTCAGGTGATTTCAATGGGTGACAAGCCAAATTGTTTCCTGGAACCCAGACATCATTTACTACGATGGCTAGTAATCATTTAATGAAGTGTACACCTGGTAGTCAAGAAGGTTAAGGTATTCCCACAGGAAATGGCCCATAAGTTTTACATCCGAGGGACGCTTAGTCACACATTGTCTCCCAGGCACAGGCTACTGTCACTCGCCTTAGATATCGGTACTTAGTATCAGCTCTATAGAGTTGCAACATTATGGTGAGCGGATGAATATCGGCCAACAGAGAGCAGTTCCTTATGTCAGTAACTCGGAAGATAGGTCTTATAGGAAGAAAAGATGCTTGGGTAACTTTATTTGGTTAAGGTAAGAAAGACAACTATACCTTTGTGTGAACAGTCTAGTAGCATACGTAAAATAATGATTCTTAATGAGAATTTGATCATTTAACCCCTTCAGTACGTGGGATCTAGTGAAGTGAATAATAGTCTAGCTACAGCAATAGCGATCAGAACGCGGTGTCTAATAAAGTTAATGAAATAGTCTGGCGGTAGTAAAGTTATTGGAACGGGCAGATCAGGCAAGGTGAATAAAAGCCTACCGATTGCATAAGCTATCAGAAAGGAATTCTTGCAAAGTGAATAAAATAATTTGGTGGTCGGATAAGTCTGTTGAACGAGTTGCTTCACTCACTCTAGTGCAAGTCTCCTAAGGTGAATAAAATTGTCCGGTGGTAGAACAAATGACCAGAATTATGGTAATTACACTGACTTTTCCACTGCACTGTGTGTCTCGTGAGATGAATTGGATCAGTTTGGCGGTAACATAAAATATCGGGAAGTAGGTACCGTATTAACGTTAATTTCCCAGCCCCGTTCAGAGGGCTACATAGGGGTATCCTGAATGTGATATTACAGTACCGAAGTCATGCTTTTATTCTTACCACCACCAAACTTTTTTTTTCGGCCAAAGAATTACTGCTGAATGATGATACACAGATCCATTACCGGATTTCACAGAAGGGCAGGGCAGGAAACTGGAAGGAATCTGATATACACCGAAACGTCTTTATAGGGCTAATTATCCCATTATAACTAGACGCTTTGACCCCGGGAGTTGTGGCCACAGACGAATCTCATCCTGTCCCCTAATCAGGATACCCTCCCACAAATTCATATCTTCCACGCACACACCTCTCCTCCTCCTCTCCATCTCATCATCTTTCTCCCCTTTCACCATTTCCGTTTACAGCTAAGAATTCTCAGACGAGCAAAATCGTCTTGTTGTAACGTCGTATTTAACCCGTTCACTGCGACGGCGTCTTTAGATCATCCTTGCAACCTCCATGTGGTTTCACTGGTTAGAAAAGACCTTTTGTACTTAAGGAAATAATGATCGGTAATACCTGACACCTGTTAAGAAAATAAGCAAAATAAAATTCTATGAATATCTATAGCTAAGAACCATTAAGCTGTCCTTTCTCCAATTCACACACCCCTTCTTTGTACTCCTTTTCATCCTATTCTTTCATCTCATGCTCAGTCTAGCTTCCCCTCCTCCCCAACTTACACTCGCCTATTTTCAGTTGTCACAGGAGACTGGTTGTTATTAATGTCATCTCTTGATCTATATCAGCCAACGCTAGACGATTTTAAACTCCCCATTGTCATTGTTACTTATTAGCATTAACATCAGAGATGCCAATTACCTGTTCCATTTGCATAGATCCCTCCACAGTTTTTTTTTTTTCGTCTCTTGGCTGCCCCACTGTCATTCTGTATCTCCGTCTATGGCTTTCCTTATTAGTTTTTGTAAAATCAGTAATCAACATAAAAAAGTACCATTGATGAAGTTATATATCGCAGTCCTTTTTTTTTTTTTTTTTAGCATCAAATCTTGCGAAACTTGGTGGTTCCTCTTCTCACTCCCTGCGTCTTCTCTGAACCTTTTCCACTACCGCCTCTATTGGTATACGTCTGGTCCTTCCTTTGCTTTTTGTGCTCTTCTCGTCTATGTCCATGTTCCTTCTTAGATCCATCTCTGCTTGTGTCGGGCTTTACGCTTTACTTTCAAGCGCGTCTATCTGGAAATTGCATATTTAGTTTTATAATGAGTATATGTAAATGTCAAATGTATCCATAAAAGATAATAAAAAAATGGTAAAGGAACCATTCGTGTATCAAATAGAATGGCAGTCATCATGCCAAAATTATTGATTTGCCATAGCCTCATATTAATCATTCTCCACCCTTGTGCAGTTAGATAAATTCAACCTTACATTTACTCGATCAGCATAAATTGCATCAAAGGCGTCTTTGTTTCCTTTACAATCTTATGGCCTTCCTCTGCAGTCACATCTGGCCCTCTCCGTCCATCTGGCCCTCTCCGTCCATCTGGCCCTTTCCGTCCATCTGGCCCTCTCCGTCCATCTGGCCCTCTCCGTCCATCT
>JAGKTI010000287.1:9320-29919 GCA_018397915.1 Birgus latro
TATATACTGTATATATATATCTGGAAAGGTCTCTCGTACTGTAGGGGTTAATGAAGGCCACATTTTATCCCTTCTGTTCTAGTATTTCCAAAGCTGCATAGAATCGTCTGGAACAGTGAAAATACAATATAAAAGACGTCATCGTAGTGAAGGAACTAATAATCACCCACATAACTCATACTCTCCACAAGCTGTCGTGACATCCAAACCGCCCATTATACCCAGACTTGGTAGTTTCCAGAGAAGGCCTCCTCCAACCCCTACTCTGAAATTACAGGGTTGCTGTCTGTAATCCTCTTCCACAGAGTAGAACATTCTGCCTAATTCTCTTCCTTTAACTGATTCGCGCTCCCTGAACTTCTCTTAATTTGTCGTATTTTTTTTTAAAACTATATGTTAAGCCACCGTTTATATAAAAAGAAATGTCGTTTGTTCCAACAAAATTATTCCATTATGATTCCCATGGCATTTTAATACTTCTGAAACGTTCGATGACGTTGCTTATGAAGCAGTAAGCAATGTCGCAATTTTGTTTCACCTCTAGTGAGACTCTGAAGTCTGTCTTTATGTGTATGTGTGCGTGATGCTATTTTTCCGTGAGAATGTCATTAGTGTATATGAATGGGCCCAAAACTTCGCTCCTACGTTTCCCTTGATATCTAGAAAAGTTAGGTCTCCCAGATAATTACAAAATCTTGGAGATTTAATAATTAATAATGCTGTAATTCATCAGTTTTACGACTCTGTCATGCCATACTTGGGCAGCTGCAGTAGGTAATTTTATAACATTGAGCTGTCTGCAATATCAATTAAGTCACAAGGAAAGGAGAAAACAGAGCGCAACTAATTTCAGTGAGTACCGGCATATGCAGTTCTAAATTTGTAACATAAGGGGTTTAGTACCCAGTTTATCATTTTTCATCATTTCCATTAATTAGTTATACAAATTTCCTTGTATTTCCATTCCACTTTCCGCTATTAAGTACTCCTCCCCCTATTGTCTTCTGGTTGTCTCTCCATTTCTGCTTCACGGTCTTATTTTATTATTATTATTATTATTATTATTATTATTTATTTATTTATTTTTTACCTCGAGGTTTTCTACACCTCCCTCTGTTCGTTCTACTACACAGTCTAACACTGTCTATTCTTCTCTCAATTATTTTTCCTTCTAATCCTTTCTCCTTGCAGACTATAAAGGTGAAGGTTCAGTAAGTTCTTTTACACACACACACACACACACACACACCTCTCTCTCTCTCTCTCTCTCTCTCTCTCTCTCTCTCTCTCTCTCTCTCTCTCTCTACTCATCTCCTAGACTGCATAATGTTTTTTCCTACAATATTTAGCCCCCTATCAGCGAGCATTTTTTTTTCTTAATATACCATCTCATCCTAATTCTCTTCATAATTCATCTCACTCCTGTCAATCTTTAATTCATTCCAAAATACTCATTAGTTCTATATTACCTTCACTGTTCATTCAATTTATTTCTACAGCTGTTCGAAAAAGATATATATTAGGTCCTGATTTTTCATGAACGACACTGTGACAAAGTATGCAGTGGAACGTGGGTAACATGTAACAGTAAACTGAATTATAGTATTAGTTCTAAGATCGAAAGTTGAATCATAGCATTAGCTATAAGAACGACCTCAGAAACCGGGCATTTTGACGGGAAGTTGTCTTGCATTAAGATGACTGAACTAATTTCCAAAGAGCTTTAAACATGACATTTTAGATTTACTTACGGGATTTTGGTGTTGGATGTTTTTTTGACCAATGAAATAATTATACGTTCGTGGTAATATGCTAATTTTACATGAAAAATACGCTTGAAAACAGAAATCTCCACAATATTGACAATTTCAGTATTTTTAAGATATGTTGTTTAGGGATGAACCATACGCATATGCTTAATTCCTCGCAATAATGAGCATGTGCTCGAGAATATGATTGTTTTGATTAACTATACTCATACTAGGATAATTTAAAAACACACATTTTCAGTACGTTCTCGAGGGTATGATTATTTTGGATGGATTATAGTCACGTACAGAACTGCCTGCAATAATTACAAGATCAGATTGTTCTCAAAGATAGTTCTGCGGTAAGATGTAATGAATTGTAGGCTTCCCTCATAACAGAATAATTGCAGTACCGTACTTAAAGTTGTGTGTATTTGCGGTCAGGATTATTTTACATTACCAAAAATCTGCTTAAAAACCGAGAGTGATATCACTTTGACGTTAATCACTAATAACTAAACAGGCAGGAAGTTTGCCTCGCTAGATAAAATTCCAAAATCGCTTCATCATTTCGAAATCCAATCACGTCCCCTTATTCGGAATTCAAAGCCGTTTCATTAATGCGGAATCCAATCACGTATCTTCAGTTCAGAATCTAATCTCGCCACATAAGTTTGGAATCAAATCAAACCTCATTGGTAAGGCATTCAAAATAGTTTTATTGGTTCTGAATCCACTTACGCCTTGCTAGTTCGGAATTCAAAATAACTTCATCAGTTCGGAATCAGATCACGCCTCATTAGTCCAGAATCCAATCATGCCTCAAAAGTACGGAATAAAAAAAATCGCTTCATTAGTTCGGAATCTTAGTTCGAAATCGAAAATCGCTTCATTAATTCGGAACTCCTGACGTTTAAAGGGATTTTTGACCATGATTTCTGATTATCTTGATGTGAACAATATTTCCAGCAGTCTGAAAACTTACAACGTGTTTGTTCCTGAAAGTTACTATCATCTAACAATTTAGTGTATTTTGACAACGGATTCCCTTAAAAAGCATTATTATTATTATTATTATTATTATTATTATTATTATTATTATTATCATTATTGTTATTTTATTATTATTATTATTATTATTATTATCGTAGACGATTACATTCTTCATCTAGATTGAATTTTACATGAATATTTACATGTATATTGTGGAGGACATTGAAAGACTAGGATAGGGAGAGGGAATGCATGAAGTCTCTCTCTCTCTCCTGGATGTCACTACGGGCATTATCGGGCATTCCAATAAAACTGTTTATATACCGACTCGGTGTTTATTTCCATTTTAACACCTGGATTCTGGTGATGTATTTTTCCATTTTATTTTTGCCCTCTCTGGGCGATGTTGTTTTATCCTAGGAAAGACCCCTCCTAATGAAGTGATAGATGAATGTTATCCCTCGTCAGAAGTGCCTCTCCTATGCTGGGTAAAAGTGACTGGGGGTAGCACGGATATAGTGGGGGAAAAAAATGCAAGCAGAACGGTTAACTCCCTTCAGTACGATGGTTTTTCTCGCGTAGTGATTAAAATGGTCGTGCATGGAAAGCGTAACTACTGTGTGTGCCGCATTCTTGGTCGACTACAAGTTTTTTTTTAGGGTCTTTTTCATGGCTATCCTGAATATTACGTGTCAGTAGTCTCTTTTTAGCTATTAATATCTTTCAGTGCTGTCAAGGATTATATAACTAACATGCAAAACTACACTAGTGAGGAAGAGATGCTAGGGAGCCTCTTTAACCCACGAGAAGCCAAAACTATCCTTCTGACGGGATTAAGTTTTATATTACTGTCTCTCCTGTACTAAGCGGCGTATTGTGGAGGCAGCAAAAATTTTCTCGTTTAGCAGTGACAAGAGTATCAACATCTGGCGGAGAGAAGAGTAAATATAATATGAAGAAGAATGGTTAAACTGTTCTACCGGCAGTATAATTTGTAGAGGCGTCATCGCGCTGATACTGTATTTCTAGGTTATTATTCCTATTCTTCTTCCATATTTTATGTTCTTTATATATATACACATTTTTAGTACCGATTTAGTTTGCCTCAGTCACGGTCCAAGACGATAAAGAGGAGTAATACGCAAAATAATTCTAGACCCACCACCTTCTTTGGTTGTATAAGCTTTTAAACAATAAATATTTCAAATTCAAATTCAATTCTCTGACAAAGTGCTACGAAGCCTTCAGTACCACATAAAATGCGATTCCAAAAGCGGCTATTGTGAACACAGTAGAAAAACGAACGAATAATTTGCCACGTCTACCGCCAATGTGGTTGAGAGGTGACACACCACTGGAAGACAACACGTACTGTACTTATAAATACTGAAACATTCCTAAACATGAGTATTGTACAGGATAGTCGATTTTTACCATTAATTCATACAGCCACCAAACGTTTCGACACCAGACTTCAGTGAAATATACAGTTAAGATATTACAGGAGGGAGGGAAAAAATAGCTGTTGTCGGGATCTGTTTGGCCTAAAAACTAGTTAGGAACCTTTATGAATACTTTCCCCACGACTAACTGTACACCTGTTACAGAAAACCAGCTCACTGCAAGGGGTAACTAATACATAAGACAAACCATATGTATTGAATATTAATGTTTTTGTATTCACATTACATTGTCGCAGTCTTCTTGTCATCGTAACTACTGTTAGTTTCTTACGGGAGAACGAGTTTTTTTGGTCATACTTTAACATTTTTTTTTCCCCACCGTGTAGGATACTTGCCATTGTGTCCACCCTGGCTCTCTTATGCTAATTACTGCTATTCTTTCAGTGAAAACATTGCACAGAGCTTGGGGCTTATAATGCATGATAAAGAATCTAAATAAGTACCAAACAAAGTGAGGAGAAAATCGCTGTGCAGTGCCGAGTATAATCAACATGCTTGTCTTTTCGGGATATGTTCTCAGCTATCTGGAAACCTTGCCTTTCATGAACAAGCACGAGGTATTGACGTGCAAATATGAACATATGAACACCACTACACTCTAGCCTCCATCCCCCCCCCCTCCTCTGTCTGTCCGCCTCTCTCTCTCTTTCAACCGGAGGGCTCGCTGTAACCTGGTCTCACAGATACACACATACAAACACACACTCCCCGTTCTGCCGTCCTCAGCTCAGCATCGCCCACCTCCATAGTATGCTGAAGCTGTTGAGATTGCTTTGTAACCAATATTTCTGCACAGGAAACCTTAACTGTGTTGCAATATATCAGCATGTGCTCGATGTAGTTCTTGTTTTATCTACTTTTCCTGGTAAGATCACGTTAACATAAAATACAAATATATCTGTTGCAGTTCCGTTGCTGCATTTAAGCTAATTTGCAAGCTTTCCTCAGTTTACAGCACCAGGAAGCTGGACTGAGATTCAGTACTGTAGAACACATCCCTGACTTAAAATGAGAACTCCATATAGTGATAGAACGTGAAGGCAAGTGACGAAAGAAATTACAACGGTGATTATTTAAAGACTACGAAAGAAAAAGCCTTAAATGAAGCCGCTCTAAGCATAGTACAAGTGTGGCTAATTATGGTACCTAGTGTCATTATAACTGTCTGAACTTCAAACTCAGAGGCTTCACTGATCACCTGACAGAAAGGGACGCCTACTACGACCAGCACTGAAAGGAAGCATCGCCTGTCCTCAACACTACATTTACAGTCGTGAGTTATTTTTATCCTCATTAACCTCTTCAGTCCAATAACGCATAACTTACTCTCGCTATTTCCAGATTATTTTTATTCAAAACAGAAATGATTTTTCGAACTTGAGAGGTCATATGCAAAACTAAATGCATTGATACGTAAGTGGAATGAAGAGAATAATGCTCTTGTCATGGTGTGACTTGTCTAATTAGAATAAAGATAATAGGGATCGTATTGCATTGTACTTCATTTTAGGTAATAGCACGAGCCTCAGGTAACAGACCTCGTGCCGTATTCCAAAGTGGCGTAAGAGATTCCGTAGCATCTTCTGAGCGATGGTATTAAATTGGCGCCTTTTTTTTTCAAGGTATGTAACCGAGGCAAATAATATCAATGTCAGAAATACAATATAAAAGAGAACATCAAGGTGTAATACGCATAATAAATAGCAAAGGAAAAGGTGCCACGAAGCGTCCTGTGCCACGCAGAATGTCTTGATTCTAAAAACAGTAAAGTCTGTTACCTGGTGTTGGGACTTTGACATTGCAGAAGATTATGTATATTTAGAATGGCATAGAGTGTGGCGTGGTGTATTCTCTCTTTTTTGCTGTTTTTTTTTCTACCCTATGGAAACCGGAATGCCCTAGTCCATTCGCAGATAGGGTAGGGTTACTCTGCAATGGTTTTACTCGGGAACACAATTTTACTGCCTTCAGAGCCAGATTACACGTATGGGATAAAGATGCGTGCTGACCCCCTTGTTCATGTCTTTTGTGTGTGTGTGTGTGTGTGTGTGTGTGTGTGTGTGTTTCTTGTTATTTCAGACTTACTTCTCTCCCATAAATTAGAAACAGCAATGACTCTCTCTCTCTCTCTCTCTCTCTCTCTCTCTCTCTCTCTCTCTCTCAAACGAGGGCAAATGGAAACAGACTCAACTGATTCCTAAAGGTCCGTATTTTGTAAAATGACTTAAGGGCAACATTTTGTTTTTTGTTTAGCTCCAAAAAAGTGCTGAGTTAGGAAGCAGGGAGGGGAGGGTGAAGACGGGGAGAAGAGGTGGTGAACTACTTAGAACAGGAGTACATTAGGGAGAGAGAATAGGGGAGGAGAAAAGGAAAGAAAAATGGAGAAGCTGAAGAGAGTGTAGATGACTGAATGGAGAGGACAGGAAAGAAGGAAGGAAATGAAAGATGGTGAAGAAGCTTAAGAAACGGTAGATAGGAAGGAAAAGGAGGGCTGAAAAGCAAGATGAAAAGAAAAAGGAAAAGAGGAGGGAGAAGAAGGAAGGGAAGGGAAAACAGAGAGAAGACAGAAGTGGATGGAAAAGAGGGAGGGAAGAAAAAATGGGTAAGAGACTGAAAAGAAGGCAGAGGACAAAGCAGAGAGGAATGAAGTGAAAAAAGGGAAAGAGGGTAAGTAAGGGAAAATAAAATAAAAAAGGAAGGAAGGGAATAAGAGATGATCAAGAGTGTGGGAGATAAAGATGCTGGAGATTAGACAAGGGTCATTTTAACTGTTCATCAGCCTGGGAGCAACATGTGAAGTCTGAGATTTGCTTGTATCTGATGGCTACCAGGACCAGACAGGAAGGAGCATGGGTGGAACAAGGGGAAAGGGAAAAGAGGGATGAAAGGAAGGAGATAGGAAAGAGTAGGGGAAAAGGCAGGGGGGAATGGAGAGAAGGGGGAGAAAGAAGGAAGGAGGAGAAAAGAGGGGGGAGGGAGAAGGAAGAGGAAGGAAAAGTAGAGAAAGAAAGCAAGGAGGTAGGGAGGTGGGGAGAAAAGGGCGAAAGAGGGAGCAGGCAGGGAGGAAGGGAAAACAGGGATGAAGAAGAGTAAGGATAAAGAGAGGGAGAAAAAGAAGAAAACAAGATGTAAGAAGGATTCAGGACGTAAATAGTAGAAGGAGAGGGAAAAGGAGCGGGTGCAGAGAGAGGGAAGAGTAGGAAGGAGGTTAAGGAGAGAATAAAGAGTTAGGCAGGGTAAGGCTAATTCAACCTGTCCCACCCGAGGCCCTGCCCTCTCCCCCCATCCTGCTCTCTTCATCTACCCTTCCCTCTCACCCGTTACTTCCAATTTGCCCGGGGTGCTGAGGTGAGGTTGATATATATATATGTATATATATATATAGAGAGAGAGAGAGAGAGAGAGAGAGAGAAAGAGAGAGAGAGACAACTTTCATCATCCTCTCTCACACCAGTAGGAGAGACGGTCTGGTCTGTGTATGCTATAATCCGTCTGAGACAGCTGGAGGGTCTTCAGTCATGTAAGAGCACCAGGGGAGTAGATCGGTCACTCACCTTTAATTCTGTGAACTAAGGCAACCAGACCCCTAAATTTAGAATAGGGTAATATTGGTATCTTATTCTGGACGAATATATTGAACTAAGGAAATCCCCCTCCGCTTTTAACTTAGTGATGATCATCATCCTAACTCTTCTTCCCAAAGGAACAAAAAAAAGTGAGTGTGTGAAGGAGTTTCATTATTTGGAGGGCATGATATGTGCTAGAGGTGGTGCTGGAGCTAGTTCGGCAGCAACGGTAAGGAATGGTTGCAAGAAGTTTAAGGAGGTGTTGCCCTTTCTGACAGTGAAAGAGCTCTCCCTCTGTGCTAAGGGATCATCACATGCAGTATGTGTTAGAAGTGTAATGCTGTACAATAGTGAGATTTTATGCAGTAAAAAAGGGAGATATTCGTTGGCCCAAACGTACAGATGTGAGACTGCTTAGATAAATGTATAGTGAGTCCTTGAATGACAGGCCCGGGGGTTTTGGAATGCGATTGAAAAATTGAGAGGAAGAATGGGACTTGAATGAATATGTGGTGTGATGAGAAGGGGTAGAATGAGATAGTTTGGGCATGTGGAGAGGATGGACGATGATAAGTGAGTGTGGAGAATGAGAGGCGTGAACGCTGAAAGTAGAGCTGCGAGAGGAAGACCAAAAAAGACTTGGACGAGGTCACAAAGTGTGATCTCAAGGGTAAGGGACTGAACAGAGAGGCTGCTAGAGATCGGGCAGTGTGGAAAGCCGCCATTAGGCGAGCAATGTCGATGCAAGCATGTTGGAGGCTTTATAAACAAAACGTAACAAGACGAAACAAGTCACTCACAAATGGGCCACGACTCTCCTTTTTAGATGCGGTGGGTAGGCGTCGGAGTGATGCTGGTGTTGGTGGGCGCGGGATGGTGTGAGACAGCGGTGGAACAAGATGAAGACAGCCCAGCACACCTGTCCTCATCTGACTTCACCCTTGGCGACGAGAACAGTGAAGGACATCACAGTGGAGACAAGAATGGCTTTGATTACCACACGAGAGAAGACGAGGACCAACGACTGCAGGACATGGTGGTTGGATTGGGGTGGGGCAAGGGGCAGAACCAAGGCAGAGTGCGACGCAGCGATGGAGGGTGAGTGCTGCTGGGATGGCAGGTCACCACAGGTCAGAGTGAGTTCAGCATTTAACAGTCACGTGTATTCTGTCCATCACACAGTATCATTAAGAACTTACTTGGTGGTACATGGAACTATTGGAAGTAAATTAAACCTTTATTTTAAAGTCCAAGCACGATCTACAGACGAAGACGGTATATCAGTGAAAATGTCGGATGACATTTACTGCAGTGCTTTTCATTTATTCAAAACAACCATCCAGTTAATTACCTTATTCTTGTTCCTACCAGACAATTTTCTTCGGCTTAGGGGTGGTTAGGTCTCAAGTGGTTATAAAACAAAGCTACTGCATCTCCATTTTTTCGGAAAGACTTAGCACATTGGTTATTCACACTGATTACTGCAAAATACGATTTTGTTTTTATCTGAAGGAATGAAATGAAATTTGCACTATATTTGCGCTCCATTAATGTAGGACGCAAATATTTTAGTTAAAATATTCAGAAATTTCCTGTTATGACTAAATTAGCACTTTGTGTAGACGTTAAAACACCTATGATCGTGAAACCAGAGATCCAGTATTCTTCTAAGTTGGTGAATAGATTATGGGTATATATTGTAGAGGATTAATTGTTTAACATTTTCTACAAAGTTATACATTCAGAATGTATACTTTTTCAGAAAAAAACACTTAAATCATTCCCCAAGTTATATCTACCTGTCTATCTATCTATCTATCTATCTATATAAATACACATATATGTATATGTTTTCAGTGTACCGAATAACGCGTGTGCTGTAAGCAGTGAAAAGTTTCAACTGAATTAACATCAGAAAAAATATTTTATTTGCCAACTGTGATGTGAGAAAAGTAAGGAGGAATCAGCCAGTAGGCTGAACTTTATTTTATTTTTTTTTTTTGTAGTTACTTAATCCCAGCAACCATGTAATATTGTATAAAACTACTGTAGCCTAGTTCTGGTAAAGAGTGAAAAAAAAATAAATGCAAGGCTGGGCCCTTTCAAGACTTTGTGCTGCTAAGAGAAACCGTCATGTTATACGCATTTCAATTACCACAATACTCGTAATACTCGCAATGAATGTTTTTTGAAAAGCGGCACTTTTTCTTTATGTTGGGGGAGTCTCAGCTAACTGTAAGATTTACCAATTGACGACATAAGAGTTAAGTCTTCAGGTTTATATATATAATATGAACTGAGGCATGTATACTTAGGGCTTCCAAGAATTCGGAACACCTCTTCCTAAGAGATTAATTCCTCATATTGCAAGACCATATCCATTTGCGTATAACTGAGGCGTATAGAAATACTAGTAGAGTGAACGCTCAAGTACATTTAGATGAATCACTAAGATATAAGTGCCACGCAGCTTACAGTGCAGCTATGAATACTGCCCTTAATCATCCTCTCCCTTGATCCTCTGCCCACAAATCTAACACTCCTCTCCTCTTCATCCCCAGGTACAGCAACACCGGGGTAAGCAAGGTGACCAAGTTGTACGGCATCCTGGCCCTCAAAGTCTTCGCCTCCTTCCTGGCCTACATGATCTACCACTACATCAACAGCGGCAATATGAATAGGCGCAGCTTCCATTCTGACCCCCCGCCCCTTCATCTCCTCCTACAGGGGGTACTGAAGGCGGTGGTAAGCTATTCCAACATGCAGCTAGGCCACAGAGGGCGTTCAGGCTGATCCAAGTTCCTAACCCTTCACTGCGATGAGAGTTTTTCTATTTTAAACCCACTGAGTCTGCGATGTCTGCTTTCATCTTATACTTGCTATCTCCTAACGATTTTATTGAGCTTATGACAGACTTTTCGACTGAAAGAAGGTAGATATTCTCGTACCCATAATAAATCCCTAAAGCTCGACTCTTCTTTCCCACTCTGAATAAAATTATCTTGTGGTACCAAAAGTTAACTAAGCAGGACGTTATTCGGATTCGGAGGGTTAAACAGGACAGTAGTAGTCGATTACACTCAGAGTTAGGGAGATCAGTTGCAGTGAAGGGCTTAATGAATGCTATTTACATCTTTAGTTCGAAAAGTCAGTCTGAAAATGAATACGAGCGTCATTTGTTTACAAGAGGGCAATGGATTCAAAAAGTTAATGGAGACTTTTGCCCTCACGAAAGAAGGCCATTCATAACTGAGTAACATTGTCCTACGGTACCAAGAAAATCGTAGTCTGGCAGCAGCAAGAACAGAAAAAAAAAATCGACGTCAGAGCGTTAATTCTTTTAGTACAACGAGAGTTTTGCATTTGATTGTGTCACTCTTACTACCGTCCTTCACTTTCACTCATCTTCCAGATCTGTCGTATTGATGAAGTTAGGAACATCTCCAATTATCCAGTAAACACAAAGACATCTTCCACATATATATCTCGTACTACCCGCAGCTATCTAATTCAGTTCAGGAGAGACACCCAGGTAGTGGAGGAGTTAAGATATGTAGCTGATAACAAACCTTCATGGGCCATTTGCTCGTGAGCTTAGTAGGTTATCAAGCATCTCCCTACTCCTCCAATTCGGTGACGTATATATTTTTTTTTAGCATATTCTTGCGATATATAGACAGTTACATTCAACTCGCCAAAGTCCTGTCCTACTGATGAGGTTAATGATGGCTATATCTAACCTCTGCAGTTCGAAAATATTCTCCAAAGCTGAATAAAACTGTTCAGAAATAGAGCGGAGAAATCAGTAAAATGCTTCACCGAATGAAAGGGGTTAGCACAATATGCATTTCACACTATAATATTTATGTCTTCTGTATTTTCGAGTAGGACATACTATACACTAGACTGATAAAAAGGCAGAAAAACATTAACCCGTTTAATTGGAGGGTATTATTTATATACTACTTTTGTTACCTTGATAAGGTTTTATTTTTCTTTGGGAATTCTCTGGTTTTAGGGAAATGGAACAATGACCATTAAGTTTCTCTACTAAGAAAGGTCTTGAAGCTTAGTAAAACACTCAGGTGGTGCAAAGATTTAAAAAAAATAATAATGATAATAATAAAAATAAGCATTACACAATTCAATTTCTGACTGGAAGTTAGTGGACCATGGAATGAAAAAAAAAAAAAGTAAGGAAAAGGAACTAAATTGTCTCACGGCGCTGAGAATAAGGGTCCTCGTCTAACGCGAAAGACCATTAAAGAAAACGATTGCACACGGAAGATCTTTAGGTGGCATGGTACACTTCGGTAAATTGTGAAGTAGTACTGAATTTGCTTAGCCTTCAGCGATATCATTCTTTCGGAGTGCAGGGGTTTGTATGAATGATAGAGATTTTAAATATAAAGATGTGTTAACTTATGGTGAGATAATTATTGCACATAAGTAAACATGGTCGCAGTGCATGATACAATACACTAAAATTTATAAAAAGTATTTCCACACATATTACAAAATCTCACCTTGTTTTATCTTTTCAGTTCGATGACGTCTTTCATGTTTTCTGCTGACTACCAAACAGACGATTTGGTGAAGCATAGTGTCTTATCAGGGGGGTAAGATGCAACGTTGCATATCTTCCTTGCGATTTGCTTTGTAGACCTATATTGCACCGAAGTGTCATCTTTCATTTTTTTAATGCAAACTGGGCCGATAATAAAACGATGTAAACAGCATAGAAGAAACTGTTAAGATGTAATATACAAAACAAATCACTAAAGGGGCAACGAAACCTCATATTCCATTTCGAGGCCTTGCAGGACCCTCTTGTAGTGAAGGGATTAATAAAGGCCATAACTAACCCCTCCAGCCCCAGATGTCATTCCCAAGCTGAATAAAATCATCTCGTGGGGGCAAGGAGAGAATGCGACATACGTTATCGTGGTGGAAGGGTTAACAGGAAGGGCATTTGGATACCATTATGCTATCAAGGGTTAGTATAAGAATCTCCACTAAACATAAGAAAATACCACAGCAACATATCATAATTCATTATGTACTTAAGTTGATATATATTGTTTTGTGGCATTATAGTCACTGTTACTCAGTACTGATAATTAAATGTTCGTGAATGAAGTAATAATAGTTTCTCTGTAGTTACATGTGAGTGCAAACCAATAAAGAATCTTCTTAGTCTGTTGGTTGTTTTATTATGGCTTAAACCGGGAATTAATTCTCTCTCTCTCTCTCTCCCTCTCTCTCTCTCTCTCTCTCTCTCTCTCTCTCTCTCTCTCTTAGGAAAGACCTCATAGATAAGGCACTAGAAACGCTCTCCATTAATTCCTACGCAACAAGACCTCCCCAAAAGCTGAACAAAGAGGTGACAAGAATTGGGAGAGAGACAGAGGGGGGGGGGAAATCTGCGTATCAGTAGTAAGCCCGTGACGATTCTTCAACTTTTCTCCGGCGATCTTCAGGCGATTTTCTTTCAGTTTTGAGAGGACTTCTCTACCTAATGGAGAAGGAGTTTTCGATAACCTTTTCACTGCTATACAGATTTTATTCTCTTCTGACCACCCTTGGACAATTATTTTTCCGCTTGAGAAGAGCTATCTTAGTGAAATGTTTAATATTCTCTTCTGTGTTTTTTATTGAAGGTTATCTAATATGCATAAAACAAATCGCAAAGGAAGATATGCTACAGGTACCTCTAAGCTCACGAGAATAAGAACCAAGACTCTCTCCCACATCATATACGGTACCACACAGCAGGGGGCACTGCAGTACATGCTGGGAGAACGCCCAGGACGGTCTCAGTACCGGTAATTCAAACAGGAGCAATCGGAAACATCTGGGTAACTGAACGTCTGATTATTGTCTGGTGTAGATAAACCTAAGGATCATATGAGGGTTTATATTGCATTAGCAGTAATAATGTCACGAAGTAATTAAAAGCATAGTTCTTTTATTTTTATCATTAATCGGTAGATGATTCTGCCCAGGACTACACAACGGTAATCAGGAATTTTCAGTGAGTTATGGCAAACTGCCTCAGAATTAATATAAGTGACACTAATAAGCCATGGAAAAGAAAACCATCATTAAACTAGCACGTCTCACAATGAAACCATCAAAAGCGAGGAAATGTAATGGGTATGGTGAGGAAGGGAATGAATGGGGTGGGCTGCAGTGCTGGCGGGAGGTGGGGCCATACTCTATAACAATGAAAGTATGAGTGCTGTCAGTGAAGTGAGAGTTTATTTAAGAATATCCCCCATGTTTGAAACTGTCGTGAGGGGAATAGAAATGGTCATAAGGGACAAAGGAATGGGTAGGACGAGTTGGAATTCTGGTGGGGGTGGGAGGGTCCATGACTGTATATCCCTTGATTTTTTATTTTTTATTTTTTTATTTATTTATTCTTTAATGCGAGGAAGAAGGAACCAAAAGCCAGGAGCCCGCAAATGGGTTCTGTAGGAGTAATTGTTCAAATTTTGTGAAGATACATATCGAGAGTCTCTCCAACCAAGAACAAATTCACGTTTTGTCTTGAAAGGCCGGGAAAAGTGAAAATCAATTATACAAAACATGAAAATAAAAAAAAGAAAGCACGAAATCCTCAAAATTTATGACACCCTAAGGCAAAACTTGTAACTAAAAAAAATATATATATATATATTCTACATATGAATATTGTATTGTACTATGATGCAATAATAATAAAAATAATAATAATAATAATATTATTAATAATAATAAGAGTTCACTCTCATCTTAAATGTCAGAACCAACATGCCTAGCCCTGGGCTTCTACGCTCTCATGGGGAGGCATAGGATTGGATGATGGATGGATGGATGGATGGATAATAGTGATAGTAATCGAAGTAGTAGGAGTAGTAGTAGAAGTGGTAGTAGTAGTAGTAGTAGATCAACCCCGATCCGTCTGATAGAGAAGACCCATCAACCACAGGCAAGTGATCACCTTTGCAGGGCTGTCACGTTCAGTGAATAGAGGATCCCTTGCAGGAGACAGCATCACTCTACAGCGAGGCAAGGGGAACAGTGTGGAGGTTTGATTCCCGGATGGACGCCGCATTTGCGTCTCTCAACCCAGTTAACAGGGGCACCATAGTAGGCTGCACATCACCCCGTTATGTGGTTATCTGGTTACCACCTAGTGTTGTAAATTATTTCCTGAGTTAAAGGTAACCGTTTGGCTTGCAACTTAGTGCAGTCATTGCTTACAGTGAGTGGATGATGGCCGTCCCCAACTACCGCTAGATAGTGTAATTAAAATGAATGTGTAAAATAAAAGATAACCTAAGTGAATGTTCTGCACCAACGAACTCCGTAGCACAGCCAGAAGGTTCGTGCGTGATAGCCCCGTAACAGCTTCCCCTTACACAGTGATTTACCGCAAAGCACAAACACATACACACACACACACACACACACACACACAAACACACACGCACACACATGGAGGAAGAGCAACACACACACACACACACACACACACACACACATTTGCCTCTGGAGCCCCGGAGTAGTGAGTAAGTTCCTGTTCTCTCCACCACTCGATCCAGCGCCATCTCCACCACAAACAATTCCTCCCGCCTTCATGCCACCGCAGCCTCCTTCCCCACACCTGCTGTCTCTTATCGTACGGCGGAAAGCGTCTAGGCAACCGTAAAGTGCGTTTTAGTGTTGATTCGAGGCAAACAGAGTGCTGAAGTGTTGTTAGAGTGCTTTCGTGTACGGAGGGAGAGTGAAGAGATGATGTCAGTTTTTGAGTGTGTAATGGACTGAGAAGGATGTTATTTGTTCAAGTATGATTGAGTATTTACGTGCCTGTAAGTGTTTAATGTCAAGGTGTGAACTGTGCTTAGAGAAAAACCGCCCTGTGAAGTAAGGAAAATAACCCTTCGAGCCAGTGACAGTCTTTTCCCACAACCTTGCCAAGGTCTAACTCATACACACAGGAGAAAATGACTTAGTTTATCGTTGGAAATAGTATGAGCAGAATCACTTAACTCCTTGAGAACAGGGACTATATAATAAAATAAACAGTTTAATCAGTTATTCTCTTAAAAAAACTGAGGTAAGAAAATGACTATGAGCAATTTATAGTTAGAAAAAGTGCTCTTGGAATCAGACAGTCCCTTGAAAATTCGAAACAAAGTAAAACAGTCTGTGAAATAAGAAAACAACTGTGGGTGAATTACAGTTACAATAAGTGATCATAGAATTAGCTAGTTCCCTGAAAACAAATACTCTGAGATAATATCCCCCACACTGCGCCGGGCGTGTTTGGTGGTAACGGTGTGGGGTAACGGGCTAGATTCCCACTGGCAAACGGCTGTGACGTCACTCCTGCTTCACATCCTAGCTTAATGAGGCAAAAATAGTTTACAGGAGAACACTACGGGGGCTGACTCTTCGTCATCACATATCTTTCTGTTCTTAGCTACGCCAGAGCTTGTTGACGCAATAACAGTAAATAGGAGAATTTTATACGCGTTGGTTCTTCCAGACATACCCCTTACTTTAACGCTACGGCACTGCGTAAAAAAAAACTGATGATGGTGAGTTGCTGACCTAAATTTCTAGGGCAATTGTGGGGCTTTTTTTTTTTTTTTTTCCCCAAGGCCAGCAGTAAGTCTTGAAATTTATATCATGTTACTTAGGATCTAATGTTCAACTATTGTTCAAAGATCTCTAAACTTTTTATTAATATTCCCCACACAGGGCATAGACTTCATAGATCGTTCCTGAGGCCCATCACTCTAAAGACAACATGGCTATTCATACAGTTTTGATTTTTTTTTTTAAATTGGGGAGAAGCAAGGTTGGAATGATGATTATGCAGTTGCTCCTTATGGTGATGCTGCTGCTACTGATGATGGTGGTGATGTTTTATATCCAGTGTTATATTAATTAGCTGCTCAGAAATGTGCACATACATTGGTAGGCCATCCAAATAATGTGCGTGTATGGTTAATTTCAGGGGAGATTATGGTGTACTATGCAGATTAGATTTTGCCTAAGCGAATCCAGTGCTATTCTAGTATATAGCTCAAAAATATCTATATGTTGTATAATGCACTATAATTTCCAGAATCTGTGGGTGCTGGTGGGCGTGGTGGGTGCCGTGGGCGTGGCTGCGGGGGAGGGCAGGGATAAGGAGCACCACAGGGAAGCCAGGCTGAGGCAATTTGGACCTTACGGGCATTCAGGGCATCGAGCTTCTTCCTCACGCTTCCAGGGCGATACATACGGCAACTCACCTCTCAAGAACAACCACAACTTCAATAACCAAAATTCTAATAAACACAACTTCAACCACCACAACTACAACGAGGAAGGAAGCCAGGGGAGCCATTATTACACCTCGGATAATCACGGCCTCCACTACAGCCACAACACTGACGGTAGTGGTGACGACTTCGCAATCCACAATCTCCAGGAACTCTACAAAAGGCACAGTTTCGACGACTACATTGAACTGGAGTATAATAATGGACCTCACGCTAACAACCAACGGGGACAAAACCAACATGTCAGAGAGTGGAACAGCAGTAGAAACAACAGGAAATCATCTAACCCGGGTAGTCTCGGTTCTAACAGAGAAGGCCAGTCTCTCTGGGGCGGCTCTGGACATAGCCGGGGGCGTGGAGGAGGAAGGGGAGGAGGAGTAAGAGGAGAAAAAGGAGGAGAAAGAAGAGGAGGAGGAAGAGGAGGCGAGGGTCAAGTGTTATTTAGTCGGAAGGTGGGATTTTGGGACGGTGTATCGAATTTTTTTGGTGTCAGTCGACGAGGAGACGAAGAAAGGTAGGTAATGGGATGGTCTAACTTCTAAAGCGTACGTGCTGTGTGTGTGTGTGTGTTTCTCCGTGTGACTGTATGTGCGTTTATGCTTTATTGTGTTTGTATATGTATGTGTGTTTGTATGTGTGTGTGTGTGTGTGTGTGTGTGTGTGTTGAATCATCCATATCTCAAGTCTCTTAAGCTTAGTTGTACGCTCTTAATACGAGTATATCGAAAAAGGTCTGCGATACTTAGGCGTTAAGCTGAGCAGAAATCTACACAGTCACGATATTTGCCCTAAAGCTGACATCCAAACAACTACAGTGCAGATGGAGACTTTCCAATGGCCAGTACTTCACTTATGACAACGTCAGAAATCTTATCGTTATATTATTATCCTACCCGCAAATGACTTTTTATTTCTTACCTGATTTTCGTTGTGTAAGGGTGAAAAACTGCCTCCGTTAACTTTCTGGCGATGACGGAAGTTATTAATATTGCTATGACTACACCCAGGCGGTTATATTCACAATGGGAGGGGCTTTATCGTTTAAAAGTTAATTTCATTCATCTACTGTAGGTTCCCATCCAAAATGGACATAAACCTAAGGACAAGCTCGTGTCTATTGTTCACTACATTTTTCAACCTTTTGCCAGATTCCTTGAACGAGGAGGTACGGGGGGCAGTGGCGGCTATGGAAGTGACGTATTTGATGATGGTAGCAGCTATGGTGGCGGTTTCGACGATGGCAGCAGCTATGGTGGCGGTTTCGACGATGGCAGCAGCTATGGTGGTAGCAGCGGTGGTGGTTATGACGATGGCAACAGCTACAGCGGCAACTTTGATAACAGCGGCGGTGGATACAGCAGTGGTGGAATGATGATGCACAAGGGACCGAGCATCGACCTGTACAGCTTGATGGCCATTGGACTCTTCACCACCTTCATTTCCTTCCTTCTCCTTCACTTTATCGCCATGAATAACGAGATGGAAAAGCGGTCTTTGGATGGGTTGGGCAGTGGGATGAATCTGTCGGAGGTGATGGGGATGGTGATGGGGGCTTTTGAGAAGTTCGCGGCCCTCGACTTCTTGCCGACGGTTTTTGTGAATGGTGAGAGAAAGGAAGAGAAGGCAGAGGAAGAGGATGAAAAAACAGAAACAGAGAGAGAGGTAACAGGAATTGAGGAAGACGTGAAGGAGGAATACGAGTAAGAAACAAAAAAAACCGAGATAGAAAGAATAAGAGGCGAGAGGAGACAGATGGTGTGAAAAGAGGGCGGGGAAGATGTGTGAAGAGGGAGAGAGAGAGAGAGAGAGAGAGAGAGAGAGAGAGAGAGAGAGAGAGAGAGAGAGAGTCAATAAGAACACAAGAATGAAGAAGTTTACCGTGCCTGATTTTATTTTGAGCATGAAACAAACGAGGAAAAGGTGCATTAAGAGGATAAAGTAAAGATACGAGGAGAAATGACATCTGTGAAGAGTTTAGTCTGTAGGTCCTACAGGTATCGGTAAAATGTCATTCAGTTTTTTCACAGGACCACATTATGTTGGGCTTAGGAGGCTGTCTATTGCGCCTTTTCCTCCTTACATGTTTAATTCTGTATTTGGCAAGTTGGTATTCTCTTGTATTGATTGTTTACTTAAAATGTCGGAATTTAGAAAAATGTCTATAATTTAAAACAGTATGAAAATTTATAATAGGCAATAACTACTGAAGATAAATGCGATAAGGGGCCATCTATGCTCATGAAAATACAGCTGAGTATACCATTAATTTCATCAACTTTCTTTCATTCTCTCATGCGTATGATTTTAGAAACTGATTTGACTTTTTTTTTTCCGACATTCAGGGGCATTTTAGACATTCAGTTAACTGGATTTCTTGCAGCGATGCAGCTTTACTTAATTTATATATAAAACTTAGCCTATTTTAATTAAGCATGTTTACAATCGGACAATTTTACTGAAGTAAATGAAATGATTCAATATCATATTATTCTGTTACTTGCAGTTCGTGTTATAATATTTTGCAAATAAATATTCCACACGTACTTCTGCTTTTGTGTGCCGTTTGCCGCAGTCCCATCTCGGTTAGTTTATTAGTGATGTGTAAAATAACGGAATGGTGAAGTAAATCAGTGGGCTATATCACCGTGCCCCCAGCAATAAAGAATCGCGTCCCTGGGCTTCAGTGAATATGAAACTGATCCTTATTATTATTATTATTATTATTATTATTTTTTAGACACGGGTGGATCTTTTAGACTGATATTTCAAACACAGTAGCATCGTGTAGTGGGCTGTTTTATCTAATCTGGAGTACTAGGAATAGAAAGGACTATATTTGTATTTACAGCACACGGGGTTATATGTATAACAATGCTTTGTCCGTGTTTCAGAATGTCAGCGGTGATAAGTGAGGGATTTATTTATTTACTTATTTATTTACTTATTTGCAGGGTGCACACTCTCCTACTAAATATTCACACATCATGGATGTACCTGAGAATTTCGTTCAGACTAACAGTAGATAAAATTACATAGATGAGACAAATCTTATCAGCTATTAATGTTTGCACTGTTCTGGACGCTCTTACCTGTACTGTTTAGGCTAACACCAGGCGATTTTCTTCAGCTAAGAGAAATTTAAGTAATCAGTAGGTTTCAACCGTCTCGATTTGCCGAAGCTATGAGAAATCCTACCAGTATTAGGCTTTAAAACTTTCTCCAATAACCTTGTCGATTCTTTGGGCACATGTAGTTGTTTATTCCAGCAAAAGACCCAGACGACTCTCCTAAACTGAGATAAATCCTTAAAGTCAAAGGATTTATGATGACCACGAACCAACGACCACGGCAATCTGTTACACAGTTACAGGAGAAAATCACTACAACATCTGGTTGAAACACTCCATATGAATTGCCAGCCTTCGTAATAATTGTAAAATTTAATAATAATAATAATAATAATAATAATAATAATAATAACAGTAACAACAACAACAACAACAACAACA
>JAGKTI010000287.1:37931-52726 GCA_018397915.1 Birgus latro
ACCAAGAACATCATTCTTCCGAAAAAAAAAAAGTTGTAAATCTTCACGTCTCTAAGAAGTCTGTTAGTGAAGTGGATAGAGAGGTGGGCTGGAAACTAAATGGTCGTGATTTTGATCCCTTCTGTTGCAGGGAACAACATGTGATTCCAAATTTGATATCACCATGGTCATTGCTCTTCCTTGTGGTCTCGCCAAGACTTCGCAAAAACACCTTCAGTAGTACCATAACACCAGATCTGAATTTTATATTGCTCGTATGTGACCAACCTAGATGATGGATATTAGTGCCCGAGAGCCATGTGTTGTATGAAAACTGCAGTGGATCAGCCCTCTGATGGTGTGTCGAAGGTGGATTCTTGGACCACAGAAACGGGCTTTCTAATCTTATGTCTATAATCCGACGCATAAAGAAAGTCTCAGGAACCCCTTTGTCTCTCCACAGATGTGTGTTATTCTCTGTGAAGATATCATCGCACATGAGCCAGGGTTAAACTTACACACCACAGCAGGAGAGGACCCAGGCAAGAGAAGCCTGCCAGTACAAAAAGAGGATTGCCAGGACAAGGAAAAGACTGCCTTGCCAATCAGTGTGCTGGCAGGACAGGAGAAGGCTGCTACGACTAGGGGAGGGGTGGCAGGACAGAGAAAGAGCCAAGATGGATAGTCACATTATCCATGAGAGAGATGGCCACGGCGGGCACGGCGGTGGTGGTTATGGTGGAGGCGGCGGCTATGGCGGTGGTTATGGCGGTGGTTATGGTGGCATGGGGTGAGTATACTGACACTGGTGAATATATTGGTAAGTTTACCGACACGCAGGTATACCGACACTAGTGAATATAATGATGAGAATACAGACGCTGGTGAGGATACTCGTACAGAGAGGGATGTGCATACCGATACTGTGGAGTATTAAGACAAGGATGAGTATACCAACATTGGTGTGTATATTTCTGAGTATGTTGACACTGGTGAGAATGCAGACACTGGTGACTACAACAGAGGTAAGTATGCAGTGGTGAGTATGTAGACATGGTAAGGTAAGTTACGAACCATACGGTACGTATACTGAAAGTAACCACTGCCGTAACAGTCAGTTGTACAGTACGTCTCTCGACAGCCATTGATATACATTATAAGAAAGCACTGAAAAAAAAAATCCTCTTATTGTTTCATCTTCTCATCGTCATCATCACCATCATCATCATCATCATCATCCTAAACACAACGTCATTATAATAGGTAGGTAGGATCCAAAAACGGGGACGGGGGGGGGGGATCGCATACACTTCCTTATATCCCTTACAGAGACATATAAGTGGAACTAAAACGAAAAATGTGGAAATATGGTAATGACTGAGAAAACAGCGCCACAAAACACTGTATATAATTTGAGAAAAGAGGTAAACATGTAAGACATATCTTAAGAGGAAAAATGCAGCACGTGGTATTGAAATACAGAAATTCGCGAAAATCTAGCTTTATAACAAATGTCATGTTATAAAATCGGTAACAGCTAACACTATCCGTTATTCATAGTACATCCTAACAATCATGTTATTAAGTGTACGAAAATGAATGAAGATTGCATTTAAAGACTAAAGGGTTGAAATACTGAAAACACAATTATACCGTAAGTTTCATAACTAGAGAAACAAATACTTTTCAAGACAGGGTGACGTGTAACCTTACCTACTGGGAGGGAAAGTTAAATCGAACCTAGCCAAGACATCATCATCTACAGTAGCCATGGTTTTAGTTTAAAATAATAGGGTATGATTAACATTGCTATGATTTTACTTTATGGTCCTCACCAAGAAGACCTTACGAAACCTTTTCTTCTTTTTCCTTTTTAAAAGCCTGACATGGAATGTAAAATGTAGAAAATTTCGTATTTTTATATCTTACTGTGAAACGCCATTAGAATTTTTCTTAGAAAATGTAAGAGATGCTTCTCGTGATGATATCAAATTACAGCTTTTATCCACATCTACTCTATACAATGACATCCAATTACATTCTATTGTTGTTATCTCCTATGGATAACATTTAGGTGTCGAGAAACTTTTCGGACTGGAACAGCTGGATATAGCCTTCATTAACCCTTTCTGTATGACGGGGTATCTCCTAAGCTGGATAAATAGCTTGACGGTAGCAAGAATAATTACGAAATGAACTAACCTAACAATCTACCCTAACCAAGCCGAGCAAAACTTAACTTAGCCAAACCCAATTTAACTTCACCTAACCTAACCGAAAGTAATCTAGCGCATCCTAGCCTAATTTAGCTTAACTTAACCTAACCTAACCCTAAAACATGCACGGATGAATGAGTTAAAACCAGCGTGCACTACTCCAGGTACGGTCATTCACTCATCGACCCGTACTCCCTGCTCGCCATCGCCTCCCTCATCTGCGCCCTCACCTACCTCATCTGGTGGTGCACGCAAGGGGATGGACGATGCACCAAGCGACGCAGACGACGACGTGGCACCGGAGAAGACGAGGATGACTTGGAACTACTTCTTGAGGAGTTGACGTGGAGTGTTCTGAGGTTCCTGGAGACGGGCTACATGCAATGGGCCGGCTGAGTTTGTCCACATCCAAGGGACCATCTTCCCCCTTGGCTCTTTAGGGGTTTCTGAAGCAAAGGAATATGACGTACTTTGAGGCTAATAAAAAAAAAATGTAAGGGAAGAAATCCTTTAAACTATGTTATGGTATTGTTAAGGCTGAGCGTAATTTATATTTGTATCCGTGTGTATGTGCTTGTATGCGTATATACAGTATGTGCATGTGTGTATGTGTGTGTGTGTACATGTAGCCCATGTGTATGTGTATGAGTGTGTAGTTGTGCTTAGGTACGTTTGTGTTCTTGTGTACTTTAGGAGTTAAAAAGGGTGTAGCAGGGCATATCCTCAGTAACAAAATTTATGAAAAATAAAAGCTACGACAAATGTCAGACGTCATATTCATTCTCCTCAATGCCACTAAATTCCAAATGAAACTGCATTGTGCAACAAAGGTTAAAAATCATTTACCCAAACAACAGCTGCATGTGAAACTGAATATATTTTCTGTGTAGAAATTTATAAACTATTCTGATTGCGGTAGTTACCGACATACAGAGTACCCATATATGAGAGACCTTGATTAGAACAAAGGCCACTGAGAAATTTATATCTGTATCAGTCCTAAAACAGAGGATGATTATGTGATATGAATATTTAAATCTTGATTTGATGAACATTAAAAAAAAGTTCTGTTTTAAATCACGCATTTATTCAAATAGTTAACTTACTACGCATAAAGGCATGAAAACTATGCATCTTCCAATTGCAAATACAGTATACCTAGCGGAGTTTGAGATACAATTGAATTAGAACATGTTTGAAGATTTGCGACTGAAAAAAGAAAAAATAAGCTCCCCTTTATCTCCTTAAGCCTAAGCACGTCACATTTACTTTTGTCCCGTTACTTGTTTTCGTTTTCGTTTTTGAAGGCTCCAACATGCTTTCATGCGTCGGCCCTGGTCACCTAATGGCGGCTTTCCATGCTGCTCGATTTTTGGCAGCCTTCCTGTTCAGTCCCTTAACCCTTAAGTCACACTTAATGACCTCGTCCCATGTCTTTCTCGGTCTACCCCTCCCAACCCCTCCCCTAATATTAACATTTCTCACCCTCTGTACCCAATTATCATCCCCCATCCTCTCCACCACCAAACCACCTCAGCCTACCTCTCCTCATCACAACACCAATACACTCCAGTCTCATCCTACCTCTCAACTCTTCCATCGTAAACCCCCCCCCCCAGGCCTTGCACGCAGGGACGCACTGCACATCCGCCTAATCATTGTCATTTCTGTACGTTTAAACCTGCGAATATCCTCTTCCTTCACTGCCCAGGTCTCACTACCATACAGCATCACACTCCTAACACATGCTGCATACAAAGACCCCTTATCACGTAAGGAGAATCCTCTCAGTGTCAGGAGAGGCAACAGCTCCCTGAACTTCTTCCAACCACTTCTCACCCTAGCAACCGAGCTAACTCCAGCCCCACCTCCGGCACATAACATATCTCCCAAATAACAAAACTCCTCCACACACTCAAGAGACTCACCAGCAAATTCAATCCTTTCACGCCTAACAATCTCCACCTGCTTTCCCCGACACGCCGCACACATAAAATCAGTATTATCTCACAGTCTACCTCTAATACCACTACATCTCTTGTGCACCCATTTATCACAAACACTACATTTAAGATAAGTTTTCGAGCTAAAAGTACTAGATATAGCCTCCTTTAACCCTTTCACCGATTGGGTGCTCAGTAAAATTGAATTCAATCGTATGGTAATAACATGGGTAAAATGTGGCCCAGCGGCTCAAAAAGATGCGGTACATTTCGTCCTTCATTACTGAGGATGTTTAAGTGTTTCAGTACGGTGATTTCTTTTATTCATGTATTCTTTTTGCTTCACACTGCCTTATTCATATCTGGACGGACCTTTCGTACTCGAAGAGTTACAAATTTCTTTAAAAAAAAGAAATTAAACCATAAAAAATTTTCGCGTATAAAAATTTCTTCATTACACTTTTCTCCCCTCCATTCCTATTCTCTCCCCTTCCATCCCCTCGACCCTACTTACTTTTTTCCCTCATCCATCCTCCTCCCCCTCTCGTCGTTTTTCTTTCGTGTCCCTTCCTATTCTCTCGTGTCCTATCCCTCCCCCCCCCCAGCTCCGTATTCCTTTCCCATCTTCCACACTCCTCCTTTCTTCATTCTTCTCTTTACTAACTTCCTGTACTATCCCCTCCACCTCCTTACCCACTCTCTTCTCTCCTCTCTTCCAAATCCCTCCCGTTCCATCCCCTCCACCCTTCTTACATCTTTTCCTGCATCCACCCATCTCCCTTTCGTCACTCTTCTTTCTTCCCCCTTTCTGTTCTCTCCCGTTCCTTCCCCCTCCCCTTCTTTACCCCTTCCCTCTTCACCCTGCAACTCTCCTTAGCAGCAGCAGGTGGGGGTGAGAAAGGTTGTTTTCATAGACTTTCTTGAGCATATGTTGCGTTTCTTTATGGCTTTACTCTTATATTAACCCACGCAACTACCAAGTACCTCAAACAAATGAACGATATCCTGAACAAAGACCCCCAAAATTGCTCCTTATAGTAATTAACTGTTAAGAAAACTCCATAATCGCAGGAATTAACTGAGAACATTAGAGAAAGCGTCCCCAAGACACCACAGCTCCGTTACTGTCCAATATTTACCCCCAGCTGGTCTCCCCACCGCAGTGTTGTTGGCATAACCGACTGTCCCGCTACCCCTTCACCCTTTTTTTTTTTTTTTGTTACTTGAATACGATTATATTCAGCCTGGGAGAGCCTATGATGGTAACGGGATTTATGAAGGCCATATGTAATTTAGGAGGGCCCTATGGTAGTGAAGGGATTACTATAAGCTATAATTACCTTACAACCATATTATATTGAAGGGATTAATGAAAGCTTATGAGGACGCCACTGTAGTAATGAGATTAAAGAAAACTTTATTTAACATGGGAGATCCGTATGGTAGCGAAGGATTAATGAATGCGATATTTAACATAGGAGCGCCTGTAGGTAGTGACTGGATCATTGAAAACTATATAATAACCTCGGAGAGCAATATAGTGAAGTGATTAGTGAATGCTATGTTTAGTAGAAGGATTAATATCTGATTTGATAGCCCCGTGGTAGTAAAGGGATTAATGAAGACCACAGCCAATTTAGGAGAGAACCTCAATAATGGAGGGATTAATAAAGGCTATATTTTAATATCTCTGTGAAAAGTGTCTTCCTAACTGAGTAAAGCCGTCCAGGGGTAACAGGAACATTCGGGAAAAGATTTCAGCGTACCAAAGCGGTTAGCACTCCTCGAGCCGGATTCACAGAGAACCTTAAATAATTTCTTACGGTGAAGAAGGCTCCGTGTCAGTGAATAGTTGTCAGGATATATATACAGTATATATTTTTTTTCTGTCGTAGTTTTCTCGGTATCATTCACTTTTTGTTTGGTTATGTTGAGCTTAATAGCAATAGGAATAGCGATAAACTATTTCAGATAATCTTATATCTAAATTTATGATCAAGAACTTCTATGAATACAACTTCTGACTCGTCTCTGTTCAAAACCAAGTCTGACTACGATCTACGTTTAATTACTGATCACCCTAGGCAGACAGGCGAACTGACATAAACAGTCAGTCAATACATTTTGTGAAAAGATTTGCAGTATATAATTTTGCATAGGAGGTAAATGTGTACACAAAATTTATCGTAAAGCCGACTCATTAGGCTGAACATACAGTATCCCAGCTCTAATAGCATCAGTCACACTCACAGTCAGCTTCTTAACACCAAATATTATTATCTTGTACTAAAAGAGAAGGGCAAATTGGAGCGTAGATGGCTGGCTGACTGCTTGGCTGCCTGCCTCCCTTCTCTCCCTCCCTCCCCTCTACCTGTCTGCGTACTTGCCTGACTGCCTGCCCACCTACCTGCCTACCTCGGTAAATAGACATAGATACACGGATAAACAGATAATTTTTATGGCATACTTAGTAGCGCATATTTGTGTCTCCAAAGGCAGCCAAAAATTATTCCTCCACCAAACATGACTAAAGAACGAACTGCTAGCTTGTAAACAAAACACTCATAGGGAAAACATCTACACTTCATACCACGCTGCTCTCTCCACCGCCATATGGCTTTGTTTACGTGTCCTAATGGCTTATTCCTTCAGCTGATCTTTTTATATCAGAGGAATAACTTAATGAGAAATGTTCGCCCAGGAGTTCCAGTCGAGGCAGAGGCGAGGTGAGGAAAGGGAGTTCCATACTGAAGCCTCCGTAATCCCTCCTGAAGGTGAATTAGATGTTGAAGTGCTGTCACTCCCCCAACTTGAAACTGTGCTGTTGTCTCATTCGGAATTAGTATAGCTGCTTATTTTACCTAGAGGAATTATTTGTAATTGACGAAGATGTGGTATTGTCTAGTTTAATACGGATATAGTTTCGTACTGAGATCGTTTTATAAGTTAGGGAAGGAAAAGCATAAGATGAATATGTCTTGTTTCACTGTAAAATGATGAGTTATACCAGTATCTATATCTGGTTGATTTCACTCCGTCATGAATTGCTCGAACTGGAAAATTATACTCACCGCCTTATAACTACCACAGTTTCAGCAGACAAGCATAACTAATACCTTCTGAGATTGCTGATCGTGGCCGAGAGGAGGTAAAGTTTGTGAATAGATAAGTTTTATTTGTGTAGCTTCAGGTTCATCTGAAACGTGAACCCTGCTGGCCACTATCCTACATCCATACACCTTCACATGTCACCACTTCGGCGCTAACACCCACCGTCCGTATTGAATACATGCTAGGGCTGTCTCATACAGGACTGGTGTATTGGTATTAGCGGGGGTACTTTCATGACATGTCGGCGGGTCGTCTGGTAGATCAGTAAAGTCTGCTTTTCAAGAAATTCAGATCCTTAAACTGTTCCCTGCCCCAGTGAGGATTCGAACCTGGGTCCATTAGGACTGCAGGCCAACTCTCTACCGATCCGGCCACCGCATCATGTGAAAATTTGCTAAAGATTAGGAATAAAATAAGATCTTATAGTAGGAAATAATATAGAATGAACTACTTAAAAATAAGCTGGTAAAGAGGAGGAATTAGAGGGCCTCATAAGATCATAAAACAAGTAACTTTGCGTCTCAGATGCTATTGCTCTTTTCCCTTAACTTGGCCCACATTTCCGTCCTTTTCCAGCTTCTTTCACTTAGTTCACTGGCAGAAAAAGTGAACGCTGCAGCTCTATTTCCTTGCCATAACACTTCCTCGCAACCAGCATTCTCTATTAGTGTTCATTGATAGTTACAAATCCGATTTCGAAATGCAAGGATGTCAGTTTTCGGCCAAGTTAGAGTTAAAAAAAAAAGTATAATCATGGTCTTAAACTCCCTTCAGATATGGCAGATCGCGACTCTTCCCTACGGTTGTCGGAAAGGGATGATGGTCATGGTAATGGTTATCGTGGGCACAGGGGAGGCTATGGTGGGCACAGGGGAGGCTATGGTGGGCACGGTGGAGGCTATGGTGGCGCTTATGGAGGAGGGTAAGTTTTTTTTTTTTTTTTGTAGTACCATGGTAATAATCGTATATAGCAATTTACTCCTTAGATCCGATGATGTATTTTTCCATTTTAATTTTGCTATTTTCAGACGATTTTATTCAAATTAGGATAAATCCCCATTAATGAAGGAGAAAATTAAAGAATTTAACTCCTGTGTTACAAGAACTTCTATTTCATTTCAGTATTGCTATCTCTGGGAGTTTCATTCAGCTTAGAGTGTGTGTGTGTGTATGTGTGTGTGTGTGTGTGTGTGTGTGTGTGTGTGTGTGCGTTGTATATATGTGTATATGTGTGTATATAAAACCATGCTGTAGTACTGGCATCAATAACTTTTCAAAAATCCTGTGACGTAAAAGAAAAGGTCAAATGTATCACAAGTAGCATCTCAAGACTGCTCTGTCTGAACTGAGTTGTAGAGTACTTTATCGTATACCAGTACTGTATATTACCAGCATTACATAACAAATGACAAGAAAGAAACATGGTTTCAATGTGCACTGTGTGTGGAGAACAATTACCACAGTTTTATTACCATATTGAAGCTGTACGTCAGTAATCTTCATGGCAGTAAACTGTTTTTATTGCTTCATGTCAAAGGCAAAAATTTTTCGCACATGCATTATTTTCATACAGGTCCTAGTAATAACAAATGATCTTTGCTCTGGAAAGGCCAAACTAATCATAAGATTATTAGAGACTAATGAAAATGTTTTCGTTTCATCAGTAGCCAAAACAGAAGGAACAGTCTAATGTTCCTATTTCCTTTAGTCCCATGACATACTGTATGTCCCATTTCATTCTCGTCCCCACCAGATGATTTTGCCTATTTTAAGAGAGACGCCTGGTAGTGAAGCTATTTAGTCCTTTTTTTGCTGCGAGATGTCTCTCATGAGCTGAATAAACGAAGATAAGAAAAAAAAAATGTATTTGAGAGTATAAGTGTCTGAATAATACTGATGGTTTTCCAATTTCCACGTGTACCTAGATTTCTACCATTCTTTTTTAGCCTCCTGAATCCGATGGCGCATTTTCTATCTAAGCATTGCTATATTCAAATGATTCTGTTAAGCTTGGGAAGAATTTCAAGTAGTGAAGGAGATAATGAAGGTTATATTAAGTTCTCTGTCTTGAAAGGTCTGTCTTGGTGTGATTAAGAACATCCAGAAATGCCAAAAATTCAGTAACAGAGAGAGAGAGAGAGAGAGAGAGAGAGAGAGAGAGAGAGAGAGAGAGAGAGAGAGAGAGAGAGAGAGAGAGAGAGAATGGGATTATATGTAGTTAGTGAGAATAAGAAAATTTTGATTTTTGTCACATTTCCGTCAGCTTTAGAAGCTCTTTAGCACTTGAAATCCAAAAGTTTTATTTTTTCTTAGACGATTCTATTCAGCTTTGAGGAGACTTCGAATTGAAGGGGTTGGATTTAGTCTTAATTAATCGCTCCACTGGTGGTTGCCTAAGTAAAGTGAAAAATACGTCACCGAACTTAACAGATTAGCATTTCCCTCTCAGCGATGTTTGTTCATAATTCAATCTAATACTGTTTTGTATTTTGTTCATATCTTTTTAGTTCCTTCCTCAACAGAAGGACGTCTTTTCTTCAGTTACATTGCAGACTATTTTAATTCAGTTTAAGAAATAATCTTGAGAGTGAGCACCTCTTGATGAAGTTGTTAGAATAATCTCCAGTAATCACTTCAACCAGGGAAAGTCCATTATTCTTGTTATCTGCTTACAGTTTTGCACAGCTCAAGAGAAATCACTTCCGGCTGAAAAAGATATATACATAATTTAAGTAACGTATAAGTGAATATTATGTGCCGTGATATTACAATAACAAAGGTGTTCCATGCCTTAGAAAACAAAAGATATGTGTAAGAACCGTACCCGCAACCACTGTGTTTATTAATGTGAAGATGTCCAAGTCGGGCTGAAACTGTTAGATCGTCACAACAAAGAAAATTTCTGTATAAGGGCATGAGTCTTCCACTTGAATTACTCATGACACTTCGAAATAAGACCCAGTACACCGATAATTTTATTGGTATCGTGTCTACTTGAGCTTCCACATAACATATAAATGACCATTTGCATACCCTGATATAAGCAATATGATGAGACCCTTCCCCCAAAAAATAATACACAGGTTCCCTTTCAGGTATCATGGCCTCTTAGACCCATACTCCATACTGGCCATGGCGTCCTTCCTGTGCACCATCGCCTTCCTCATCTGGTGGTGCTCTTCTCACAATAAACCTCCCAGCACCAGGCCTCCCATTGACCCAACACCCCCTACCAATCCTCCCATTGACCCCACTCCACCTACAAGGTTTTTTATTGATCCTACCCCCCGTCCTAAGCATTCCAAATATCCTCTTCCTATATCCAGTGAACCTAACTCTTGGTCTCATAATCCCACATCTAGATCTCCTAATGTTTCTGATTTTAGTGCTTTCCTTGCGTCGGAGAATGATGAGTCAACCAAATCTGTTTTCAACAAGTTACAGAT
Source organism: Birgus latro (assembly GCA_018397915.1). Classification (NCBI taxonomy): domain Eukaryota; kingdom Metazoa; phylum Arthropoda; class Malacostraca; order Decapoda; family Coenobitidae; genus Birgus; species Birgus latro. Next base: position 48,627 of record JAGKTI010000287.1, read on the forward strand.
ATTTCCTTTCACTGGCTGGAGTAACTACACCACACTCGACCGTTACCTTACTTTCTTAACGTAAAGTGTACTGTTTTCCTGCTCCTTATAATTAGAAGTTACAGCTTGGTGTTAACACTCACAGTGCGAAATAGGACGATGATCGTCATCAAAGAAAAATTATAACAGTGACAAATGATTATCCATGTCGTGCTTCCTGTTAGACATGCGTTGCAGTACAGTGTGGAACTAGACAAACCACCATACGAAATAACACTGGATTTTTATTTGGTTTGACAAACACATAATAATATGATTTCCATAATGAAGGCCACAAGTCATATCACACACTACTTATTGAATATAAGTGCCCGGATATCCAGCTACCAGTTAGTTAACATGAATTTTACTCTGCAGGCAAATCCCTCAAACAATGTTTTAAAAAAGTTTAATGTAGCTAAATATTATGCAATAGTTTACCTTTATGTTGACTAATTTATCATTTACAGAAACAATTCCTGGAAGTTGGGTCAAAAGTTCGAGAGAGAGAGAGAGAGAGAGAGAGAGAGAGAGAGAGAGAGAGAGAGAGAGAGAGAGAGAGAGAGAGAGAGAGAGAGAGAGAGAGAGAGAGAGAAATTCGTTATACGGTGCTGAGTTAATCACACTCCGGCAAAATACGTCTCAGTGCTACAGCCATGACTTCCCATACTTTATAAAAATTCAGCATAGTTCTTTGATAGTTCCTCCTATCTCCAAAAACCAATAACAAAAACACTGGTTGTTATTTCGAGTTGTGCTTGTAAAGATGCTGGTAGCACGACCTTCATTTCATCAGTTAAAGATATACTGTTCTGAACCACTGTCTACTTTCCAATTATTATTATTATTTTTTTTAACAGCTATTATTTTAATACATGTAACAAATGGTAACGATATCTGTCTATCTAGCTATCTATCTATGAATGTTTTTCTATATGCAACAAATATAAATAAATTCCACGTTGCAACAAATCACTTTGTGGTTCAACTGAAAATCCTGTAAGTAACTGTGATGATAGACAAACAAAACACATATATATAGAACACATATTTTACTAATGCCCAGACGCCTAACACTTACAATTATTTTAAGCATTTGCACTAAAAATATCTTTCAACTGTTATGTCTGTTTGTGCAACCATCATACTCAAAGATTTATGGATATCTGGATATGTGTGTAGTGCTGAATAGGTCAACTTTACCAGGAAAATGCCCTAATACGACGAGTGTGTCACCGATACTGACAGAGTACGTAACTACTCTGTCATATAGTGTGAACAAAATGTGTTTTAAGATTGACAGCACAACATAGATATTTACGTTCGACATATATACAGCTTACATCGTGAGTAGGTACACAAGGTAGGTGATGAGAGCTCCAACCACCAGGAGGCCCAAAAGGTTAAAGCCCAGGAGTGAGTCTGAACCATACCCATACCCGGAGTTTTTCACAGTACGCTTTTTCCGATGTTGTGCTATGATTGATGGAGGTCTCCTCCCTTTTGATCTCTGGGGACTGTCACTAGATTCCTCTGTCGCACCATCAACTTCAACTGTATTTGAGGGAGGCTCAGCATACATTGTATCACTGTGACTTTCTGTCCTTTCCTCCAAACACCAACCTATATACCTGACGAATCTCGTGGCTGAGGATATGCCACGGGGATCTATAAATCTAGCCATAAGTTTTCCACCTGTGAGGAAGCTGTGAACGCCCTCAATGAGCATCCTATCAGAGAAACCCAACCTTGCAAGTCTAGTAAGCCACTCCCCTCCTATGAGAGGAACCGAGTTGAAGACGCAGTTGAGGATCTGTTCTGCGTCCTCCTTGTCCTCAGTATCATCTCCATTATTAACTTCTTCCTCGCGTTGGTCGTCGCTGGATGTTCCCCCATCTGCCGCCTCGGGGTCACCGGTCTCGTTTGGTAGCAAGTCGGGGTCGTCGGAACAAGCAGGCTCGTGGCTCTGGCATGGGGAGGCTTGGAAGGCTGTGACGTGACTCGATGCCTGAGAGTTCTGGCCCAAGCCTGGTGCAATAAACAGCAGCAACAACAACAGACCTGTGAATGAATAAGCTGTCAGTGGGAAGAAATCAAAGAAGCAATGATTAAAAATCCGATTAAACTGTACTATGCTTAAAGGAAAGAAGAGTTCACTCTCTCTGTTAAATAGAATTATGATGATAGTATTATCAGTTTCGTCTCACAGACCATACTGTGTACTATTCTGTTGCGGAAAACTGATATTTCATTGATTTTTTTATGAAGTGCATTATAACTTAAGTGACACCATCCAGGAATGCACCAGAAGAATGACAAGAGGAGCATGTATAGATTCTAAATGGTAAAATCGTGCACCATGACTTATTAGTACTATTAAGCAAATCTTGGAAGCAACTGAGGCATTACTAAGAAACTATCAGAAGTTCCCTAGTTGTCAAGCTGATCTGCTAGACAAAGGAGTGCAGTTTTTTTTTCTATTTTTATAAATACTTATTTGCACTTTGATGAAGAACATAACTTACCTCCTCTGAAGAATATGGTGTGAGAGGTAGACGTCATGGTTTGATAATATTGTTTGTTCTAACCAATGCCTTTCAGCTTGCTTCCTTTATTCGGTCGTCGAGGCCTGTCGTAGCACTCCAGTCACCTTGAAGCACGTTTGTTACACCAGGACTGCGCACATCGAATACAAGCTTCAGATCACTTGCTACGACCCTATTGGTGTCCCTAGCAGCATTATAACAGCTTTGGAATGTCACATCACTTGCTACGATCTTGTTGAAATCCCCAGCAAGCTCATATAACTTCAGCTTCTATCACAAAAGCGGTCCTCAGCGATGAGAGCACCATCAGAAGACACAGCTCTTCCCGCTATTGATGCGCTCGTGGTGAGTGGCAGAGTAGGTTCAGGGACGGAGAGGTACCACACACTGCCACCCGAAGATCGTCTCTAGCGCGGACTGGCCCAGGTCACCGCTCTCCCCCGCCTCCCTCCGTTACCACCCCCCCTCCCCCCTCCCCCCCCCCCCCCGCCCTGTACGAATTCTTTTTCCAAATTCGCACCATCAACAGTATATCTTTATGATTCTAACGTCACGAAAATGAATACAAAAAAATGAGATAACCATCCTTTCTAAAATACATTATTATATTTTGTCCTTGGCAACAGCAGAGGCCCCTACAATTTCTTTGCACGTTCGCCCAATAAGCAAATGCCATTAGTATTGCTCCAACTACTCTAGCAAATGATCATGCCGTGTAGCGTTTATTCAGTACTAACGTGGGTCTTTATAACTTTGAATAAATTGTACTACTATTGGAGAATAATTTACCTCTCACAGTTCTTATGCAAATGAGAGAAACATACATCAACATTATTTACACAACATTCTGTGTGCATTACATATTCAACTCACATTCTCATTACAACCCATAGCATGGTAGTGAACACCTGAAATTTAACTCTTCCGTGCTATGAATCGCAAGTAAATTACAGTGTTACCTTACTAAAGTCTACAAAAAAAGAAACTAACTCATTCCAACAAGCTTTCTAATTGGTGCTTACTTAACCCCTTCACCACGAGGGGCCCAGAATCGTCTAGACAAAGCAAGAATTAATTATAAGAAAGGAAAGCCGTTCAAGGAAATGTATGACAGTCCAGACAGTATCAAATGTATGAGCAAAATTATATAGCCCATATTACGACTGTGTGAAACTGTGGGTGTGTATTTATGAGCTTTTGTAGGTATGTGCTTGTGTATATGTATATAAGCGTGTATGATACGTGTACGTGTGAGTAAGTGTACATTTGTGTAAGAATATGGGTATGTACGAGGAAGTTTGTGCGTGTTAATATGTACAGAAGAATAAAAGAGATTTATATAATGTGTGTGTGTGTGTGTGTGTGTGTGTGTGTGTGTGTGTGTGTGTGCACGTAACTGCGTGTGGTGTAGCAATATGGAAACTGACGCCATACTCACCGCCATTTTACCCTGCCATACCATTCTATTAATATCTAGTACCAGTAATACAGGAAGACCCTCAATGCACGCACGCACACACACACACACACACACAC
>JAGKTI010000287.1:87307-98643 GCA_018397915.1 Birgus latro
TAACATTTGAGATCATCAGTTGTGTAAAGACGTGATGAGAATATCAAATAATTAACAGTCTCCGTAACTTATCCGATTATGCGCATCCCAGTCAGCGGACAAGTTTGTTAGTATGTATCTTCACCAATCATTTCATTCTCCGACTATAACGTTATTTCTCTTCTTGTTCAGTCATCATTGTACACACTAGCAGTTCTGAATCGACTTTTCTCTGTGCTGGAGGCTCCAGACAGGATTAAAATTAAGATGCTTTTCGAGACTGTGTGCCTCTTCAATGTCTACGTTGCTCGCTCTTCGTCACGGCGGCGCATTCAAGTTACTGACTTCAGTGCAAACTCTTTATACTCTACAATAAAAGAAACACAAAACTAACAATCAAAGAAATATAATGACCAAGTTTTGGTTTTTAAAAGGTATAAATAATCCATATAACGATGTACAGAGGGCGGTAAACATGTCAATAAGTTTTTATAGAAATGTTTGGAAAATATTGTATTTTATTATTATTTTTCTGCCAAAAGAAAACAACAGACGCCTACGTATTGTGAATTAGATATACGTTTCACTTCTGTACAAACAAAAGCTAAGTTAATACGATTGTACAACAGTGACTATTTTTAATGTTATCTTTTATTATTTTTTTAAAACAGAATTCCACCTCTTGGTTTACGTTAAGTTACCCCTCTGACACTAAAGCATCGCCTCTTAAGGAAAACGGCATACCGTACGATTTCGCTGGCTCAAAGAGGTACACTGTTTCATATGTGTTCTTCACCTTCACGACGGCTACGCACTACTACCACTACATTTAACCCTTCCATTCCGAAATGCTTTTCGACAGCTAAACAGTATCGTCTGGTACTAGCAAGAATGGTATATAAATGACGTGCTCGAGCTGACACGGTTAAATGATACGACAAAAGCAGCGTTGAAACGTTAACCACGTTTGGCATCATACCTGAACTTAGACACCTTGACTGTATCTTGGTAATGATAAACCACTTCCTTATGATTACTTTTTTCTTATTCTCTAGACATGATTATTAGATATGGGAGCACCTCTAGGAGCGGTTCTGTCCATCTGTCTCTTACTAAGGATTCTCGGGTACGACGTGCTTCACTCCCGTACAGTTTAGATATTTCAGCGAAGTAACAGCACGCCTGGACACAACACACCACTTGCCCGCACCACACCGTACACACCACACCAAGGTCACTGAACACACCACACCACACACACAATTCCAAGGGCATTAAGCGAAGGGCCCTGAAGCTTTTGTACTTGCTTCAGTTTGAGTTTTAATTTTGTTTATATATTTATTTTTGCTTTTTTATCTTTTTTTACTGGAGCAGGAGGTACAGCCATCATCCAGATTAGTAAATGGTTGGTAGTTGCAAGAATAAACAAACAAAAGGGTTAAGCACAAGTCACAGTCAAACAATGTGTACAGTAGGTCGTATTTTAAGTGTCTTCAAACATTTCGTAACACCTGTTTCTCGGAGAGTTATTCTGTCTATTACACATTAATATTCTGTTGTATGTTACTGATGCCAAGTATGTCGATATTAAAGCGATATGCCCAGTAAATACCTGGTGGTAAGTGGTGGCGACCACCATTCACTCGCTTGATGAAGTGCTATCAACTTCTTCCTTCACTTTTATGATNGTCCTGTGTTCGTCGTTTATCTGACATTGGAAACTATACCCAAATCACTTTAATTAACCGTAAACTTGCCATATCTCTGTCTTGAATACTAAACTGTAATAAAGAAAATAACACAAGAATATGATGTCCGTTACGAAGAAGTGCCGTGAAAAGGATGTAGTGCCGTAGAGTTGTTTATTCTGAGCCCGAGCTGTAGGAAACTGACTGCAAAAAATATGATAATATCCTCCATATTAAAGTGGATGAACAATAGTCGCGTAAGCATCCTCGCTCGAATATGAAATTACTGAGGACACAAGCAGTAATGTGTATATCATGTATTAAAATGTTCATGCTAATCAAACCAACAGAGAGATATCTTTCATGTTTTTCCTCTCTCAAGATGAAACACTGTCTATAAACGGCTTCTTGTACACCTAGAGAAAAATGGCAAATTATCCTTTCAATAAGGTAACGTCTGTTTTAGTTCAATATTCGTATACACTGACAACCCGCAGTGAACAGGTCAAAAAATGACTAGTATGAGAGGTGAATCTCCACAGTGGCAGAAAAAAAGTTCATTCCAGAAATAAACACTTGATGGCTTACCGCTCTGTACGCTCTGGAGATTCACAGGTGTAACACTTTATTTTCACAGATTGATGGCAGTGGAACTCCTCCACTGGTTTCATTAAAATATGTCTCGGGGACTTATTCTAGGAAGATCAAGAGACTTCGTTGTGCCTTTTCCCCAGAGACTTATTTGTATGTTTTATAATTTTAGTATTAATGTAATTTTGATCTGTAGTAAAGAAGAGGATACTCGGTGCATTGTGCAGAATAAATCGCTAAGGAAGAGCTGCTATGAAATCTCCAAAGGCGCTTAAAGTACAAACAGTTATATCGTTTCTAGGTTAAGGTAACTTCGTAAATTTTGGGTGTGGGTGTTTTATCTCTTCATATTTTAAGAGATCCGGGAACGTACGGTTACGGTCATTATTCTTTTTATACGTCTGGGATTTCGGAGCAGTGACGCGAGATTGCAACCCTTCTGACCCGTTGACAAAAATGTATTTTGTTGAGCACGATCTCGTTAGATATTCACATAGTTTCTTAAAAGTTTAAAGGTAGACCGACCACAAATGTATTATCAGCAACAAACAACCTGTCGCTTATCCTATTTCGCTCTCTATGGACATTGGGAATCAGTCGGATGAATCTACAGCAACAGCTATCGATAAATTAATCTGACAACAATTTAGTGTCGTGAATGTTATTTACTTCTAATTCAGAAAGGGTCTGTGTTATTAAACCAGATAGGATAAAAGTGTTAAGCTTCAAATTTTTGATGATTTTTGGAGCATGAGATGCTGGTGTGACATTCATGAACTTTATGTATCGTTGCTGCCTACACTGTTTTAAATGTTGGATTAGTGGATGCAGGCTGATCACATCTAACAACAAGAGAGCACTGGGAAGCCACAACATAGAGTCGGTATAAGGGCACCAACACACGATCAGTGAGTGCCTGATGCTGTGGAGTCTGGCAGTGAAAAAAATATACTCATATGATAGTCGTGTGAACGTGATGAACTGATGCACTTTGCCCACTTTTAATCATCACTCATCACCACGCTTCGAAATTGATGATCAGCTTGCTTGGACATCACAGGCGACCACTGATTGTGTGGACTGCAAAGGCCTAAGTCCGAATCTTTAATCCTGTCCTGTGCCATTGACCTTTCACTGATTGCTCTCGAAATCGAATTACTTCATCCTTTATTTAAATGGGATTTTAAAAAATGATCTTACAGTGTGACCTTGACCTTTGGTCTATTTTGTTGAAACTAGAATAATTTAACTATCGGCTAACCTTAAACCCTTCCACCAAGTTTGAATCCGATCGAATCTAACCTACTTACCCTGTGACCTTTACCGCTACCGAATTGTTCTCAAAATGGAAACACTTCACCTTCTCCTATTCCTCAACATTTCCACCATCTTTAGTCGATACTGGACCAGACTTTTCGAGTTGACCTTGTCCTTCATTTATGAAGTATGGTCTTTCCCTGCCACTAACTATTCACTGGTTTCTTTGATGGTCGTTAATCATAATGCCAAATTTTGTAAAACATCTGTAATTATACCCTTATGCTTTCACGCACGGGTGTAATATGCAAGTGTTTCATAAATGACCGCAGAAACTTAGGGCTTACTTATAACGTTTGTCTACTGCCTTTAATAACTGGCCATAGGATGGAGAGGAAAGCAAGGGAGACAGCAGGGTTTTCGTTACTGTATGGTTACGCAATGGGTCGTGGTAGTGGTGATCTGCTATACATTCCCATCCCACTCCGCAACCTTCCCACCGCAGTAGTGCTATCCCGGTATCTCTCTCTCTCTCTCCCCCCCCTTCCTTCCTCCCTCCCTCCCGTGCCGCCCTGTTTAGCGAGGTAATAGTGAGTGTGTGTGTCTCTGGCTAAGCATATACTGTACTGTAGTCATGACTGATACTGCGGTTTGTTTTGGAGGTGTGGATTGTCTGCCATTGGTAGCAAGAATGGCAGCGATTCATGTTTGCTTTGTTGTGCTGTTATTGTTGTTGCTGATGTTGCTGTTATTGTTGTTAATGCTGACTACTGTTACTGTTTATGTTACTGTTCTTGTTGTTTTTGTTGCTGAAGGGTAGTAACTCCTACAATGGGATGGCTTATTTTGCTCTTTATTTATGCTACCACCAGACAATTTAATTTAGCACAACAAAAGCATTTCGAATTTGAGAGGTTAGATTTACTCTTCATTATCCCCTCCGCCATAATAGGCATGTCCTAAACCGTACATAATTTTCTGGGGATAATGACAATAGAATAAGCAAGAGTATATCACCATAATGAAGGAATTTATCTACACCACCAAGCCCATAGCGACCAACCTACAGCACCCACCACAGTCTCAGCCTCTCGCCCATTGCTCTTGCTTCAGCTTTCCTAGTCTTATGCCTGGATTCATTAGTAGGAAAAATGGATGGAGTGATGATGATGATGATGATGGCAGTCGGTCAATGGTTTCTTTACATTGTCAAAAAAGATAATGATATATTTCCCAAGTTACTATAGTGTTCATCTGATAGAAGTGGACCATCTCACAACATGAATACTCAATCGTTGTTGAATCAAAGTCGATGAGCCTTAGTTACGTGGCAGAGTTGAGTCTCTTTGGTTAGTAATCAAATTAACCTTCCAGTCTGACTGCACAACACCATCAACTGAGTTGAAGGAGGATAGATATCCGTGTCAGGTTAGAACAGTCACACTATAGGCTTATCCCCTTCGTCAGGTGATGTATTTTTCATTTTAATCAAACTATCACCGGGCTATTTTATTCAGCGATATAGGGACATACCTTACCCCTTCACTTCCAAAGGCTGCCCCAAGCTGAACAAAACCATCTGAAAAGGGCATGCATAGAATATTGTATACTCACAGGATTGAAGGGAATGAACAAATATGGTTCAAGTTCTAGTTCATATGTTTGGAACTTCAGATGTGTAGAAGAATTGCTGACTTTAAATTTGTACTGCAAGTCAGGGACAAAGTTCGCCTATTATTCCACAGCGTCTGCTTCACACTTACAACATGCCTATCGCTTTACATGCTGATGGGTATTAAAAAGCATTATACTTTTCCACAGCGCCTACGTCGAACAGTTGTAGCACGTCCATCACTTTCCATCCTGACGTGTCATATCAGAGAGCATTATCTATGGGCAGACAAGCTCACCAAACTACCCCAACATAGAAATAATAGCCAACTAATGAACGTGAGAAGCAGAAAAGGCGAAATATTAAGCTAACTTTAATCTTCGACTGTACAAAAACGAATTAAAGCAGAGTCGAATGGGCCTGACCAAAAGACCGAAAATACTTTATAGCAAAACCAGGCAGAATAAAATCGTCTGAACATAGCATAGTGAGCTGTAATAGCAAGGGAGGGATTGGCAGAAGTATACAGAATGCAACAGCACTACATAAATTCAATAACTCAAAATCAGATATACGCAACTAGACTGAAATACTGAAATGGAAGTAAAGGTCTATGATGAAAGTCACATTAAGTACAGATTCTTGTCTGCCCTTGGGCCTACTTGCCTGTATATTTTTTTTTTTTCTGTGCTCTACTTATATCTGTGTAACTATGATGTGTGTACCAGGATTTGTGCTGTCTGTGTGTGCCAGTATATGTGTCAGTGTTAGTGTGTACCGTTGTCTCCTTGCACCTACCTCTCTGTAAGTCTATGTATGTGTGCCAGGGTCTGTGTGTGTTAGTGGATGTGCTTGTTAAAGTCTGTGTACCTGTCTGTGCGTGTGCCTATGTACACTCATGATTACTAATCTCTGACCAGCGACGCGTGGCGGCCAGTGCTATGACCACACATGATCCACGCATTCGAACAAAGCTTGTTATACTACTGGGTGGGGTAAAGAACTGTAACCAGGTGATTTGAAGCGTTCTACTCCTCATAACTCTGATATTATCATAATTTTATGGTTTCTCTTCCATAATTTAGTAATCTGCGTTTATTGACAGGGGCCGACATTCCTTCAATCAGTATGCAGTTGGGCAATTTCCATCACGTAAATAGGCATTAGCCACTATATGTGGGTAATGGCATGATAAATAATAATCATTTATGAATTAACGGTATTAACTGGCACACATTCTGAACAGAGAGGGCATGCAGCTAAGACGTCGTGTAGGAATAGCACAACGATTCCCACTGGATGGTAACGGGGCTTGTTATCACTAGAACAAATGAAAGAAAAGCATTCAGGAGCCGAATGCTAATCGCCCGCCAGAATATGCTGTAGACCAAGTCCAAGATTTTGGCCATATCTTAATACCCTGAAGGCTTCATGTTGATAGCTCAAGCCGTTCATGAGATATAATGGTGCTAAAGGCGGGTGATAGAAACTAGTTGACCTATGTTGGCCATTTTGGTGACCTTGCCCTTGCCATTTTCGAACTCGTCCAAGATTTTGGCCATCTCTTCATACTCTGAAGGTTTCATGTTGATAGCTCAAGCCGTTCATGAGATATAATGGGAACACACACACACACACACACACACACACACACACACACACACACACACACACACACACACACACACACACACAGAGGCGGGCAAAAACATTATCGCTCCGGCTTGCTAAAAGGCGGATGATAAACATTTAGTTCAAAGTAGCAAGTAATGGTAGATTTTGTCAGTGATATGAGAATTATAAAGCATACTTTGAGTATGTCGTGTGGATGCCGGCTGCTTTAGTAGTATTTCTCCGCTGTGACCTCTCAACAGCTCGGTTAACGGCTCGCCTCAAAAAATAGGTCAGTGAAACAATAATCAGATTAATGAAAAACAAAATGAATTTCAAATAGCATCACGCACTCATTACACTCCAAAAATAACGGCTATGACCAACTTTCGTGTGTATTTCTTAAAACCCATATATATTATTTGAATAAGAAATATAATATGTAAAGCGAAAGTGTGTCAATGATGCTTGGAAAATTATTCACTGAAGCACTAAACCTTCCTGGATCGATGGTTGAGCGTGTCTGATTGTGTAGCCTACTCCTGGCCACGACTTTGGCCAACTCTCTGGTCAGAGATTAATAATAATGAGTGTACTAGTGCCTACTGTAACTGTATATGTCTGTGTTTAGACAACAATTGTGTGTTTGTGTGTGTGTGTGTGTGCACGCCCGCGCCTGTCTGCCTGTCTGTGTGTGCGTCTTCCTAGATAAGTGCTTGCTTCCCGTTATGTGACAGCTAAATCCTACCTTGCCTTCGCACGTAATGATTTGCATAGAAGCACGAATGTCACGCGCTTGGGTTATCGCTCCATCACCTCACTCCTTCCTTTCTTCTCTTCTTCGTCTTCTTTCTGCATTCATCTCCCACCCTCGCTCTCCACCTACCTTCTTATCTCTAGGTCATGTTGATAGGTAGTTGCCTTGTTGTATATTCCATACGATCATCCACTCTCCTCCAACACATCCTTACACTGCTTAGAATCTTTATTGTTTACCTGTTATGTGCTATGATTCCAACCTCTAGACGATATTTATCAGCTTAAAAGAGCATCGTAGTGAAAAAGCTTAGTGCAATCACCATTAACTTTCAATACGCCTTTATTTTTTTTTCTTATCTTATTCCTACTGATCTCAGAGGATTTATACTGCTCAAAGAAAAGCTTTTTGTAGCTGAAGGGTTTGAAGCAGTATCTATTAGCCCTCGTAAGAAAAGTGATGAAGAATCTGTTTTAGATTTCATTACATTTGCATTCCATTCTGCGTTAGGGTCTTGTCCTAACTTTTGTTTCAGTCTTCTACCCACATTTATTTTGCTTTCTTCCTATTCCTCCAAATGCCTTATATCTTACAATTATCTGTATTTCTGTATCATTCTCATAATTTTCCTTTTTCTCCATTCCCTTTGTTATTTTCATAGTTTTTACCCTCGTGTCTATTTCTGTCTAACGTTCTCTTGTCTTCTTTTCGTTCCACCTTCTTTTATCACCTCATCCTCTATCTACACATCATCCAGCCTTTCCGAGTTTCCTCTTCTTTTTTATTACCCTCCATAAGCCCGAATTTCTTTGTTTTACCTCCTCTACCTTTTTTTTTTTTAAGAGATAAAGATAGGAAGGAAAAGAAATTAAATGAAAAAAAACACCAGATTACAGGTGTCCTCCCTTCATACAAAATAGAAAAATTTTAACAGTTGGATTTGAACCAACTGTAGTTTGAAGTTCTGGGGGAAACTACTACGGGGAAGCGAGTTCTAAAAAGGAGCAGCTCGTGGAATAAAAAATTATGAGAGGCTGAGGTTCCACAATATGGCTGTGTGACAGTCAAGTCAGGAGCGCTACCAGATGCCGGTGTAGTGCAGGGGAAGGCATGGGGAGGTGCAACTTTGTCTGAGCGTTTTGTGCTCGAATAAAAGTATCTGTAAAATGATGCAAGGGAGGCAACATTCCTTCTTACCTGTATTGGCGATAGTTCATTTGTAATTGGAGGATTATTAATTATTTCCATAGTTTTGTTCTAAATTTTCTCTAGTTGTTTTAGTGTAGCCTTTCCACATTCACTCCACAAGGGGGAGCTACCTTCAGGCATAGAGCACACATGTCTCTTGTAAATTGTAACTAACTGCTCGTCAGTGAAGCAGTTACGGATTCTATACGATAATCAAAGTTTCTTTAAAGCTATTTTAGAAGTGAACTAATATGAGAGGTCCAACTAAAGGTATTGTTAAGTGAAAAACCGAGATTTTCATTACTTTTCGAGGTAGGAATATTGGTTTCACTGAGGGTAATATAGAAGTAAGGTAAAATCTGTCTATAATAAATTGTGTATATCTGGTTCTCCTAGCATTAAACGAGACAATGTTATTTTGTCCCCATTCAGCGATTGTAGAGATGTCTTGATTTATGGGCACTGCTGTACTGAGTTGGGAGTCAGAGATATCAAACTTTGTGAATGGGTGTTTAAGTGTGAAGAACTGTAAAGCGTTGCGTCATGTGCATATGAGTGAAAAGGATTATGAGTGACAGACAAAATTTAGGTTAGAGCCAGGATTGATCCCTGTGGTACGCCGGCATCAACGGAGTGGAAATGGAAATATGCATCATTATTCTTTTATTCATTTCTTTCTGTCACTGAGATATGAGAAAATCAATGGAACAAGTGATGATAAGCCGTAGCAGGGGAGTTGGAACAACAGGAAACGGTGCCTCACTCTATCAAAAACTTTAGAAACACCAAGGGCTACTGCAAGGATTTCTCAATGTTGGTCAGCTGAGTGATGGGTGTATCAGCATTAGATCTTTCGTGGCGAAAACCATAATGTCTGTCACTAATTATGTTGTTAGATTCAAGATGTTTAAAATGTGCTTACTATTTACAGTCTCAAATATTTTACAAAGGGAAGGCATGATAGCTATTGGTCTGTAATCAGAGGGGTCAGTGTAACTTCTTTACTCTGGAATTGTGTGGACATTGGCTTCTTTCCATGAATTATGGTAAGAAAAATATGCAGTACGTATATATAGTCGGAATAATTTAGCTTACCTCACTAACTTTAATCTCCATCTCTGCATCATTACATACCCTTTCCCCTTAGCAATTTATCTCCCTCCCTCCATCATGCCTTCCAAGACCCCAGCAATTTTCTTTACACGCCTCTCCCCCACTCTAAGCTTGTCTTCCTTTCTACATAATGCCTTCCACCACCCCAGTAATTTTCTCAACACGCCTCTCCTCCACCCCCCCCCTCTTTCTCCCTGCCCTTCGCCACCTCAGCAATTTCTTCTACACGACTCTTTCCTACTTCAGTCTTTTCCCCTTTCGTTCTCCATCATCATCTTCCTCACCACATGTTCCCATTCTTCACATTTCACAAATCAGCCTCAACATTTTCTTCCTTTCTCTCCCTCAACGTCAATTTTCCTTTCCTTCCATCACTCTCTCCCCCACCCCTTCCTTCCTCCACTATACTTGTATCTCACTCTTTCATTCCAATACCTTCCTCATTTATCTTTTCATAATTCCTTCTTGCAAGTCAGTATTTTGATGGTGCTGAGGGCGAAACCCCCTTCACTTATTAATCTTATCTTTAACGTATAGTTATCATAGCACACAGCCTCGAAAGAACCATTAGAGATGTTGTTGTTTGGTTTTCCCTGTTCTTATTTTGAACTCCCACCAGCTTTCTCCTGACATCTCTCCACATCTCCCTCCTTCACCACAACATTTCCTTTTCTGTTTCCGTCAATTCCGCGGCCTAATAATTTCTCCTTTCCTACTTCCACCATCAATTTCTCCCTCACCCTTCCCTCCCAATATTTTGAATATGCCCTTCTCAATATGGTAATTTCTCCCTCTCTTCATATCTACCTCCCTCCCCGCAGATGCCACTTTACTCACCTCGAAATTTCTCAACACCTTTCTTCACCATTTCTACCCTTACTCCACTTCCATAACACTAACCTCTCACCCCCACTCTCCACCTCCCTCTCCCTCTCTCTCTCTCTCTCAGCCAACCATATAACGAAATGACGTCTATGGCACATATACCTGGTACATATTCACGTGTACGGCGGTCATCCACAGTAATAACTCACAGAGAAAGGAAGCTTCGTGTGGCAGCGCAGAAGCATCTATATAAGTTACGTTGTGTACTCCTGTGTCACTTCTCACTGGTAGAAAAGAGGACTGCCATCTGGATGGACGTGTGATATCAATCCCACGCTGATTCAGTAAGCGTTTAGGCTAGGGGAAATAAATTTAGTTAAAAAAAGGAGTAACTGATTTTCCTTGGGAGCACTGCTAATACCACGCACTGCTAATACCACGCACTGCTAATACCACGACACCAGTGAATGAGACAAATCCGTTGCACGTAGTAAGTATGGCTGGTTGGTATTAGGGCCAACACGGCGATATACGGTTAAAAAAAAAAAAAAAGTGATGTTGCTGTAAAGAGGCCTGCTAAGTCTCAAGGTAAGAACAGCTAGTCTATACCAAGACTGGAACACTTAAAAATGTATGTACAGAAAATGCATGAAAACAACGAATACAGTTATATCATACGCAAATATACAGGCAGCTTACAGGTGTAGTCTATACA
>JAGKTI010000287.1:103614-117682 GCA_018397915.1 Birgus latro
TGCAACACCACTCACAGTGCAACACACCTCCACGCAACACAACAACTAGGCCAATTTCAATACACCATCACATCACTATAACATCATGACATAGCGCAACAAAAAGCTCATTGCAACAATCAGACCCAAAGCACCACACAGCAGTCGGGTCATGACACCACCACACCACACAGCACCACAATAAAGTCAAGCACCATAACATCACCACATCAACACCAGGCGACTGTAGGAACTTGTATTATAACAGTCAAGTCACCATAACATCATATCAGCAGAGCTACCATTGTACAGTACTACCATGCCAAAGAAACACCACACAACACACCACAACACTATAAAACAACTCAACAACCGCAATACCAGGTGACTAGAGGGGCTTGTAATACAACAACCAGTTCATTATGGCATCATAAAACACCATAACACAATATAACACAACACAATAACACAATACAGTAGAACAACACCATAACACAACATAATAATGCAGCACCAAGTTAAGCGACATGTTACACCCCAGAACAATGAAAAACATAACAGTACACCATAACGTAGCACAAGCAACAATGTATCACAGCACCACACAACACTAAAAAGCAATACTATAACGAAACACGCCACAACACAACACTATACATCACCACAAAACGCAAAACCGTAACACAACGCACCCAAAATTCGTAACATAGCTTCAAAACACGCTACAACCACCACATCACAACTGCACCAGACATCATAACACACCACAATCACCACAACAAGCAACATCACAACATACAACACACCACCACAACCACCATCCAGCACCACAAGCACCACGAAACACCGCACCACAACACACCTCCATGGCAAAAGGAACACCACACATCACCACACACCGCAACACAGGACCACAACACAACATCACAGCCACTAAACCCGGCGACTGTAGCAACGTGCAGCACAACACTCAGGTCACTACAGCACTACATAACACTATACAACGACACAAAACAGCATCACAAAATCACACAACACAACAAAACATAGCATCACATACGACATCCATGACATCAGATCACGGCATAACACTATATAGCACCACATCACCATTAAACAACACCGTATAATACCACAACACAACAATGCAGCACAACACAAGATAACGCAGCGCAACACAACGGAACACAGTTCGCAACAACTAGGTTACCACAATACTATAGTTAAATCAATGTAGCACCATAGCACAATACCACTATCAAATCATTAAAAAATACCAAACAATTACAACGAAAATAATCACATTATGAGGTCACACCAAGCGCCCCACAGAGATTAGTCTATCATTACACCACACACTACTACGATATAACCCCACACAACAAAGCAGAACATTATAACAGCACCATAAACAACACAAGCACAACATCACACCACAATCATACTATAAGACGTCATAACAGTTAAGTATTTACAACATTGCTCCGAGAAACCACACAATACCGCACACCACACCGTAACCCAACACAGCCTCATCAACACCACAAAATGTTAAGGAATAACATCATCACAACAACCAGGCAACCTCAACACCACACCACACCACCACTACATCACAGTAGGACCACCACCACCACGACAGGAACACGGGGCCGCTGTGGGAATATTTGGACTTTCTCGCAAGGAATGTCTACGTCCAGTTACCGGCAGCCCATTCGTCTAGTTGGCCAGACAACCTTAACACCTTCGCTCGCATGACTCATTTCTTAATCTATTTTTGCAGCTAACAGACGGGTTATCAGTTTAGGAGATAATTTTCAATCTGGAGGTGTTAATTATAAAAGTCATTAACCCCCATCCGGCTAGATGCCCAAAGATCCTTAACACCTTCACTCCGACAACGTATAGTACTCTTTACTTCATTCTTGCTACCTACAGACGAATTCATGCAGGTTAGGAGATGCTTTCGAAGTGGACGTGTAAGATATTAAAATTCATTAACGCCATCAGCAACAGGGGGCTGTCCCAAGTTGAAGAGAGGTCGTCATCCAGAATCAAGAAGCAATAAAACTTTTCCTTATTTGGAAGTATTGCCATAGGTTATTCATTCTGGTTCAGAAAGATTTTATTCAAGGTAGGAAAGATCTCTGGTACTGAAGGTTAAAGGAGGCTACATCTAACCCCCAGTTCGAAAAATCACTCCTAAGGCAAGTATACCTGCCCGGCGATAGCAACAGTAAGATATAAGATGTCCTCGAACTAAAGAAACAAAATATTTTATGTCATTATCAAGCGACTTTCGATCAGCTGTAAGAAATCCTGTCTGGCAAGAGATTAGAACTTGTCTTTCATTACGAAGGTGTATCTTTTTACTTATTTCTGGTTACCATCGGAAGATTTCGACGCGATAATGTCAGATAATTTAAGCTCTTGATCATACAGTTACTAAATCAATCGACGATGTAGTTAGTGGGGTCATGTGACTTGATTGCCCTGAATTGGAGGGTAGTTCGTATACAGCATCCTTGTATCTTGTGTTCTGCGGGGACGGCTCATTTTTCTGATGTAAGGAGTGGTGAGATTATAGCTGCTATGTGAAACTACTCATCAGAACTAAAACAGGGACCTGAATATGAACATCGATGGTTGTGTGTCGTAGTTAGGGGGAATATCTGGTTGCTTTTTCCCTCAGTCACTCTTTCTGAAGGTGTCATGGTTAGGAAGGGACTATACAGGTCAGTCTTGGTTCCCTGTAAGTCTTGAAGCGGGGCAACGTGACCTTAAGAAGCCTTCACACTCGCAGCATCACTAGAGTCAATAGTGTGTGTGTGTGTGTGTGTGTGTGTGTGTGTGTGTGTGAGAGAGAGAGAGAGAGAGAGAGAGAGAGAGAGAGAGAGAGAGAGATTGTACGCGTGTGCTTACGTGTATATTTGTGTCTGTGCTTGTAAGTGAATGTGTATGTATGTTTGCGCGCTTATGTGTACGTGTGTGTGTATGTGTGTGTGTGTGTGCTTGAGCGCAAGGGAGTAAATAGTGAATGAGTGTGTGTGTTTGCGTGAAAGCATGTATGTATACGTGTGAACCTGCGGAAGTGAGTGAGTGAATAAGTGAATGAGTGCGTGTGCTTTGTTTGTGTGTTTGTGTGCAACCATGTATGTATTTGTGTGTGTGTGTGATCCCAAATTTTACCCGTGACGACAAGCACACAAGTATACCTGAACAAGTATGAATGCGAAACGATACGTGTGTGTGTATGTGAGGTGAGGCGAGGCAAGGAGACTAACACCCACCACCCACCCCACCTCCCTACAAACACTCCAAAACACGGCCACCGAGACTCCTCCAACGCTTCAGTTTGTTGACACGGGAACAATACAACGCGGCCTTGCCTTTATTTCGCCACCGTTAATCCAACCCGCATTACAATTAAGAGTCAGACGTAAAAGTTCCATTTGTCATTTTGCTTTCTGTGAGACCGAACTTTCTCCAGTGAGTTTAGAAATGCTCAAGAATATATTTCGGATTGCTTTATAGAATAGCATTGTTACACTCCTTATTTTAACTTGGCAGTCGACAGACTGGTGTCAGGCCGACATTATGAATAAGTTTATATTTACATGTTTTTGAAGGTTTGAATGATGAGGAAAAGGATGTATGACTCTTATCACTACACACTGCTGATAATTCTCCTATCTTTGTGCCTTCCTGTTCCTGCTTCTGTAGCCCTCCCACGTTGTTTGTTATTGGAATGTAAGATAAGGATGCTGCAGCTTTTGCTGCTGCTGCTGCTGATGATGATGATGAAATATGGAAATTTCACCGGACGAGAGATCAGCTTTAGCATTTCTGTCACATGGTGGTTAGATGGGAATGTCTACTCTCATATGCCCAAAGAATCCCAACCCTCAGCTTTAGTAAGTGATATAGTATCTCTTATCAACGTACTTTCAAAAGATTTTTTTGCAGTATCTCGAGCCTCTTCGTATTCAAGAGAAAGACAGAGGGCAAACAGGCTGGCAACAAGGTGAGACATCATAACAACCACATATGGACTGTACTTTATTATGCTTTATTATGCTAATGCTTTGCCAAGGTGAGAGGTCGTTAGGAGATAATTTTAGCTTTGACATTAACTCTGTTTAACGTTTACATGTCATTTGTATTCTACGTAGTTTACAGTCTAATTTTACTTAGATTATCTGCTACAAAGAAAATTGCATGGAAGATGGAAGATTAAGAAAAAATTCCTGGTATTCCTGATCCCTGATTCTAGAAACATCATTGTAAGCAGTTCCTGCCGATATCGCACAATGCTGCATCCTCACATTCGCAGCTTTGTTTGCACTTGTCGTGGATACGTTTCGCATGACCAAAATAATCTACACCCGGAGTGGCAAACAAACTTTCGATTATTTTTGTTCCTTTAAGTTACCGACTCAGTCCAGTTTGTTCCCGAGACTCGGCACACATATCTGTTACATGCTTTCGCCTGTCACCGCTTTGCCTCTACAAAATAACGAAAATAAGATTACTGACAGACGTGGGAAACAGACGTAAGCGCGTACCAAAATGTGAACGCAGAGGTCCATAGGAATAATAAGCCACAGATCCTCTGGGATGTTTCATTCTCCCATGCTTTGGACCGAGAGACTTTGCTCATGTGAATGAGACTGCATGGTGTTATTTTCTTTATTTGTACAACTTTGGCCAAACGTTTAACAGTCTGTTCCCTGAGACCCAGTAGTCCTCTTACGTACTTCACCTCCGCATGTCACCACGTCGGCTCTAACACCCACCGTCCACATTGAATACATGCTAGGGCTGTCTCATACAGGACTGGTGTATTGGTATCAGCGGGGGTGTATTACGACAAGTCGGTTTGTCTTACGATAGATCTACAAAGTCTGTTTAAGTTCCCCGACCCAACCAAGCTTCGAACCTCTGTGGAATGACCACCTAAGAAACGTCAGTGAACTCAGAGGATGTGGTAACAACCCTCTGGATTCACAGAGACTTCTCTCAGCTGAATTAAATAGTTTTATATCGTTGTCGTACTCGAAAAACTAAATCGGTAAAGCCGAAGGGAAAAAAGTTAGTGGGCAAAACTCTTCGTAATTATCTGATTCTTACCTTTATTCGTACGTAAATACGATATCCGAATAAACAAAGATTACTTACATTTAACATACGTATCTTATATACAAGAATAAATTACCACAGAGGGAAGAAATATACACAAAATAACAATCATAAGCAGTACAAAATTATGTGGCATCGATATATAAATTAACCGTAACAATTGATAAATTAGAACACACATTAACAAATAACTTAATTATATAATAACACACACACACACACACACATGCGGCTGTTCTCCAGTCCTGCTGAAGAGGACCTCACTCATCGCAATCACGTACAGCAAGTGACGGTAATTGAGGAAGATGTCTGAATTGCAGGTTACAGACACAATCCCCTCATTTAATTCTACTGCTGACACAATTACATTATAAGAGCAACTGACTGGAAGAGAGACACACACTGAATATTTAAGGAACACGGACTTAATCCTGACACACTAAATCATGTCTAAATCGCAGGTTGCAAAGTCTCCCTCAGATACACTACTCTCATACACTAAACAAATTAATTCATAAGAGTAAAGGGTACAGGAAGAGAGACACTGAACATAAAAGAACACATAGTTATACTTGGTCGCATTAAATTAAATCATGTCCGAATTACAGATTACAGGCATGATTTCCTTAGTTATAAGCTAAAACACTTAACTAAACCGCTGCAACAAGTGATCCAAGAAAAAAGGATTTAGACATGAAGGAACACAGACTTTACTATGACACAGCAGACCAAAAAATGAGTAAATATGATACGGGAAAGCAGACACTTACAGATAAATACAGTCTTAACTCTACTCTGACAAACTAAGTCAGCTTATGACAGTAAGTGGTACAAGAAGCGAGACATGGAAAACGAAAGACCACAGCCTTAAATCTACTCTGACACACCAAATCAAGTCAGAGGTTGCTGGAAAAGAGGCAGTGAATAGAAAGACAAAATTTATCTCTACTCCGGGGCGCTAAATCAAATAAAAGGAAAAACTAATACAGAATGAGACTTAAAACGAAAGAACCCAAGTCATTCCCTAGAACGAGGGGAAGTGTTTTCGTGGAGTTTTAAAGTCCTCGCTTGGCACCTATCCCATATGTCTTAACTTACTGCACTTTGATATTACCTTACATTTATCAAACCTACGATGACATTTAAGATATGATGTACGTGAGAGTACTAAGGTTAAATTATCAAAACAATTAGCTGGGGAAGAGGTGAAAGAAAGTCTCCGAAGTCCACGTCAAACACAGTCCACAGAGTATTAACACAGATAAATATTTAGCTACTGTTTTACGTACTAACAGTGTGGCTTACAGATTTGCCAGTATTACCACAAGAGTATACAGTAACATTAGGTAATATAAACCAGGAATGTAAGCTTTGTAGCCTGTACTGAAAATACTTATTTCTGACTGAAAATGATTGCTTTGATGCTAATTGCTTTTGTGTTTTCAATAGCTATCTACTAGTACAGTATTCCCATCGGTCAATACTATATTCTCTCCTACTACCGCTGTTATCTATATAAATATTATTTTGGATGAAGACAGTTAAGTACTGTATAACTTTAAAAAAAAGAAGTTATAATTGCTAATTAAAAATAACAGTGAACATGGAGTTAGTTAAGGTACAATTAAACTTTAAAAAATGGGATTAAAAAAAAACTATGAAGAAGGAAACTAAGCACAATAGGTGGGTTAAAATGCCACGAAGATAACCAGAATGACAAAGAGATTGATTAGACCAATCCGGTTTTAGGAATCTTAACCAAACGAGTCTAAATTTATGTAAAAGTGACGAAATTTAAGTGGGCGTCATTAGCGAATTCAATTACTGTGAGGAATAACTGTACGGACGGAAGGACGATTCAACTAATCTGATTTTAGTCTAATTAAGGTTACGAAAATATAATGACAAAAGATGTAAAGTGAGGTTAGGAAACGTTAGCAAGTTCATTAACGACAAAGATGAACTAAACTGCCGTAGCGATGGATTAGATTACTTCAGATTTAGGCAAGTTACCATTACTATACTAAAGTGACAAAGATATTGGCAGAATTGGCATCTGTGCAGGGTGGAGTGTTGAACCGCATGGAGACGGACTGTGGAGCCCCAGTGAACGCGTTAATGAGTAAGTGTGTTGCAGACGCCCTCCTTAGCCTCTCACGCAAGCACGCAAGTACTCCACACCCACACGCACACACGCACAAACACACGCACACACATCCATTCGCACATTGCTCCCATTTCTAAAATACATGCAAAACCTTAACACACACACACACACACACACACACACACACACACACACACACACACAAGCACTAACACCAGCCCTTTCATACAATCAGGCACGTGCTAACACAGTCACGACCTAGCACACACGCACAGTACAAGCGGCCTTCTCCAGGACGCGTACGGCTGCAGTCAGTATTTCCTGTGTGCCATCTTGAAACCATGTCTAAAGCTAATGGGTCTTGCTAAAATAATCAGCTCCTGCTAAACTTATCCATTCTTGCTAAACTAACCCACTCTTGCTAAACTAATCCGCTCCTTCTAAACTAACCCACTTTTGCTAAACTAATGCACTCTTGCTAAATTAACCCACTCTTGCTACACTAATCCACTCTTGCTAAACTAATTCTCTCTTGATAAACTGTGCCACACTTGCTAAACTAATCCACTCTTGCTTAACTAATCCTTTCTTGATAAAATAATCCGTACTTGCAAAACTAATCCACTCTTCCTAAGCTAATCCACTTTGGCCAAAATAATCAGCTCTTGCTAGGTTGATTAACTCCTGTTAAACAAATCATCTCCATACCAAAACCTGTCAAAACGGAACGAGATCTTGGTAAACTAATGTCTACCTTACCAATGTCCTGCCAAAACCTAAAAGAAGAGTGTTATAAGCTGATGAAATTTGCTAGGCCAATCTACACTACACCAAAACAGTGTCAGAACAACGAAATCTGGCTAAACTAATCTGCACAGCTCCAAAATCATTCTAGTACATAACGACCCCTTGCTGAACTAATCTCCACCATGTCAAAACAGTGTCAGAACATAATTACACCTTGCTAAATTAATCTACACCATGGCCAAGGAGTGTCAGAACATTAACTACACCATGCAAAACTAATCTACTCCATACACCTTACCAATAATGTGCCAGAATTTAATGAAACCTTGGTAAAGTGGTCAGCTATAAATGAGGTGGCATCTTGCTTCGGTGGTTCGGAACCCACGTAGTGTGGAGAATTTATTGAAAGACTGACTAAGAGGGTGTATGTAGGTGGGATGGAGGGAGGGAGAGGGAGGAGAAGACCGAGGATGAGGTGGAGGGATGGAGTTGAGAGGTATATGAGGGAGGGAGGAGTGAGTTGGGGGGAGGTAGGCAAATGGTGGGTGACAGAGCGACTTGGAGGCGTTTTGTCTGCGGCCACCCTTTGCGGGATTAGGGCGTCGGACTATAGATAGATACAGTAGATAGATAGACTGTACTTCACTTCGGTGCCATTTTAATTCTAGTTTATTCCTGCTACATCCAGATTATTTTTTAACGCATTGGAAATAACTCTTATTCTGTAGGGATTACTACATTTCCCTCTAACGTTTCTGAGTAGGGGTCTTTCTAGCGCTTAGTACAATCACCAGGTTGTTGAAAGACTAAAGTATATAACATACGTCATCATAATGAAGAAGTCAACGCTAACAGTATGGCTATTATCCCTGTGTTTTACTTTAACTATGAAAAAAAGTCTTCCCGAGATTAATATAATCGTCTAGTAGCAACAAGACAGAAGACATCATTGCACTGAGAGGGTCAATACTTCCAATCCAATGACGAATTTAATACTTCATTCTTACTACCTCCAGACGACCTTAGTCAACTGAGAGACTTTTCGAACCGGAGGAGTAAAATTCGACCTTTATTAGCCCCATCACCATTATGGCACACTCCTAAGCTAAATCGTATCACATGTTAGTGGGAAGTATAAGATATAGAGTACAAGGGAGGATCCAGCGAAATTTCTGATGCGTTGCCCATACCACATTCTAGAGTGGCTATCCCCTTTCAGCAATAAAAGTAACGTATGTCAGCCAAGGATGGTTTGCATGACATTTGTATGGGCGAATTCTGTTGGTTTAATCTTGTTTCGATTTTACCCCTGTTACAGACGACTTTATTCATCTTTAAATAAGACCTCTCGTGGCGAAGAGTGGATGAACACTATATCTTAGCCAGCTAATTGGAAAAGTCGCTCCTCAGTGAATAAAATCATTTGATTGTAGCAAAAATAAAGTATAGAATGAATCATCGGAGTGAAGAGATTACAAAAACTGGAACACATTGCCTGAACGAACACACTGGGAATAATTATTGAAGACTTCGATTCCGGCACCTTAATATAGGTTATAGCAAAGTCAAAAATCTCTCAACACACACGGGGTTTCGAACAGATGAAACAAGATTCCATAGAGCTTGAGTAGGCTATTGTTGACTAGGTCTGCTAGATCTCATTGGGTTTTGACGCGATATAAAAAAGACTGCAAAGAACTCATAAACTTCGAATGGACGCATAGTTTCGGTAAATAACGCTTTACGGATTAAGGGGTGCTGAAAAAGCCTTCACATGGTGGCCATATGATCAGGCGGTGAAACTGACTGCTTGTACAAATGTCCCTCCAAGTCATTCCCATCCCCAGAAAGGATGATACTGGATTGCGGCAGGAGGGTAGCTTTCGCCAGCAGTCAAGGGTTCACGTTCAGACGACTCGAGTTGAAATTACATCTGCTATCTGCATTTCTAATCTAATGCATCTAGATTCTAACCAGCTTAATTACTGTTGATTTTTCGCAGTAAAAATGTATGCCCCGACAGTATCGAAACGTTTTCAATGAACTAGTGACCGCAGCCCTAAACTCTCGTCCAGTATGCTTTGAGCGTCTTTCCTCTCAGGTTACAACAGCAGCGATAAACAGGAGTGGGAAGTACTTGCTGGAAATATGTAGTAATTTGTTTCTGGGGAGAGAAAAGAAGAAAGTAGTAGACAAAATGTCGATCTGACAGCTTCTTCACGTTTCTAACAACAGACGATCTTGTTTGCAATTCCAGTGTAATGTACACACACGCACGCACACACGCACACACGCACGCACGCACGCATGCACACACACACACACACACACACACACACACACACACATTACTTTATAATTCCCTCCCCCCCTCCCTCTCTCTCTAACACTAAGGTTGTCTGAAGAACCTGTTTGGCTTGACTGGGAGGATCTCGGCATGAGGGTAGAGCTTCTTAATTAGCTGGGCGCGTAGATCCCTCTCCGTCGTGCTCTCCGTCTGCTCCTGCTCATCCTTCCCGCCATTGAGGAGGAGTTCAAGGAGAAGTGGCGCGGCCTGATTCACGACGGGTTCGATCCCTGGGTCATCTTGGTTATCGCTTGGTTCGTGTTCCGAAGTAGCGAGCTTGTTTTCTGAAGTGTGAGGGCCACCTTCTTGGTCTGATGTGGATATGTCGTCGACGGGTGGTTCTTCTGTCGCGTCTTGTACGGGTGGAGCGACAAGAGGTGACATGGTATTGTCCAGGGTGTTGTCTGCCGTCGCCTGCTCGCTAGGGAGTTCTTGCTGCGACGGAGCGGCAGCAGGAAGGGCGTTGTCGTTTTGTGTCACGAGGGATAATTGGTTTTCTTCGCTGGGACTCGCCTGTGATAAAATATTGTCTTCCTCCACCTCTGTCTCTGCTGCTATCGTCGTTACGTCATTTGATGCGTCTGTCGGGGATATTGCTACGGTTCCGGCGTCCCACTGGGTTAATTGGTTAACATCATATTCAGCCTGAGATTCCTCATCTGGAACGAATTCAAGGTTTGGTGGTTCTTCAAGGACCTCCTGTGCTTCTGTATCTGTCTGATGATCGTATTGTGCCGCTGAAGTATTAGGTTTTACTACTACGGTTACTGAGCCTTCCACTGTGGGGTCTCTCTCAAAATCTTGTGCTTGCGGTGGCCTCTCCTCTGTGCCCTCTACTTCATCAGGCAGAACAGGGACTGACTCTGCCGCCTGATTCACCCTGTTGGTGTCTTGGGCCAGTTGATGCCAATAAGCGGGTAGAATATGACTTCCGCTGTTGCCCTCAAAGTTACTGTAATCAGCTAGATATACTTGGGGCATGGCAGCTTCCTCATTTTCGCTCAACGAGACCTGAGAGTTTGCGAATGAATCTTTAATGGAATTAACTTTATGTAAAATTTGGTTGATCATTGGCAAGCTTGAATTTTGTGATTCTAAGAAATCTCTGATGATCTGACCTTGTACCAGGGAAGCTGGATCGTCTACTGGAATTTTCTCGAGGACAGAGTTTATCTGAGCTTCTCCGTCCTCTCCAAGAGCATCTGAGGCAACGCCGGGTATGCTGAGAATCTGAGCAAAAGGATGAAGCTGCTGAATGACGTCGATATCGGATGGGGTTGAGTCCTCAGGTGTGGCGCCTTGTGAGGCGCCTTGTTTGTGTTGGTGCAGGAGCTGGCCGTACACCTCAGCCTGGGCTACACACGAGGGCACGTCGCCACCTAGCACCAGGCAGGCGTGAAGGACAGAGTAACTTGGGGCGACGGTGGGTTGTGGATCGTCAGAGTTGGCTGCACCTGGTGCTTCGCTGGTCAGGCCCGGCCACGAAATGGGCAGGGAGCCGTCCTGGGTTGTGGTGCCAGGAAGAGGCAAAGGTGGCAGTTGTGAAAGAGCCGATGACCCGGTGTCAGATGTTCCGTCTCTGAAAAACAACACATACAGCTATAAGGAAGAGCCACATATCTATAGATCGTACTGTTGACTGTTACTCGTTACTATCAGACAACTGTAAGTGACATTTTCTCCTCTCAGTTAACCCCCTAAATGGAGAAAAACCTTTAAAAATTTACTCTTGGTCCCTTTCGGTGATATTATTAACTGAAGAAATATCTCTCATTCTGACAGGGCTGCTGAATGCTACATGTGATCCTTCTCAATCGAAAAGTCTCTGCTATATGAGACAACACCGTCTGAGGCCCGCAAAAACAAAATACAAAAGACATCACCTTACTAAATGGGTTAAAAAGATATACGCATTATAGCTGTCTTCACCTTATGTTTCATTCTCTTCTTGGGTTACTGTAAAGATTTATGATGCGTAATATTTGCCCCTTATGACACAGCGTTTCTCCATACAGTAGGTCTTGTTCAAACATAGATACTTTACTGATCATCATTCAGGAGATTTGTGCCGTTTTCTTACTGGTATATTATACTTGTCGCATATTAGGAGCTCATATATCCAACTCTTAATATATATCCAAAGAAGCGCAAAACACTAAAGTAGATGATCCAGGCAAACAGTTTTCAAGAGACTTTCTGCTGTGAGGGAAAACAGTTCACAATAGCATATAAAGTGACGCGCCACTGGCGACATGAACATCAGCAAGTATCACCCCACATCTTGGCTCTCTTTACACTTATGGTGAAACCGATTTATTTAAACGCTCTCCTGAACTATCCCCTGGTCCCCTTCCCTCGCCCCCAAAATATCCTTTGGTCCCCTCCCCTCCCCCCCTCCTTACTACCCCTTCCTCCCCCCCCCTCTCCCCCCCCTAACTGTCCCTTGGGCCTCTCCCCTGTCCCCCCCTAACTATCCGCTGGTCCCCTCCCTTGGCCCCCCTAACTATCTCTTGCTCCCCTCCCCTCGCATCCTAACTATCCCTTGGTCCTCTTCCCTCACCTTCAACAGTCAACTGGTCCCTCCCTCGCTCTCTAACTATCCTTTGATCCCCTCCCCTTGCCCTCTAACTATCCCTTGATCTTCTCTCACCTTCAAGCAGGGCTCCCTAACTCCCCTTTAACACTCCCTTGTCATTCCTTATCTCTCCTCACTGTTTCTTGGCCACCTTCTCTTCCCTCTTAAAAGTCCCTTGGCCTCTTCCTTTCGTCTCCCGAACTGCCCCTTGGGCTTCTCCTCGACCCCTAGCTTACCACTCGACCCTCTTTCTTCGTCCCCCAAACCATCCCTTGGCCTCCTCCTCACTCCCTAAGTTATTGGCGCCCCTCTCATTGCTCCTAAACTACACCTTAGTCCCCTTCCCTACCTCTTAACCTCTTCGGTTCGATGAAGTATTGTTTCGCTGTATTCTTGCTGTCTGCAGACGATATTATTCAGTTTATGGAAGATCACTTGCAATGAAGGGGTAAATGAAAGCTGTATCCCTCTATAGAAAGTCCCACCTACGTCTCTTGACCTCTCCCCTGGCCCCATAACTACCGCTTGTCCCTCTCGCCTCGCGTCTTAACCACCCCTCGGCCCCTTCCATTACCTGCCTTTCACTTGAATCTCCCTAATTCTCTTGATACCCTCCTTTGACCTCCCGCCGCCCCAATAAACCCTTTCCACTTGGACAGCTAGGGCCAAAATAAGTGACCATTTATCAGCAATGGGCCGACTTGCCTTTATTCTGGGTATTCTCAAGCTAGTCAAAACAAAAGATAACGCTTATCAACTGAGTCTTATGATACTAAAAACGAAGGCTTGAAATTCTGTACTGCGCGTCCTCTTTCATCGACAACAATAATTAAACCCTTGAATCTCGCTACGTCGTTTTAGTTAATTCATTTTACGATTCATTTTACCTTTGATGTATTTTTCTGAAGTGGAGGGGGGTACATATATCCTTAGTTAATCCTTTCATTATAGCAATTGAATAAGAGTTGGTAAAAAAAATGCCTAGTAGTAGTTTCATTTATACGAGAAATAGGCAGCGTTATTGGATTGATGGCATTAAATTCCCTCTCGTCAGGGCTTCAAGTAAATGGGTGTCATTATCCTGAATATCTAGTACCTCAGAACTATCAGATACACCGAAACGTATGGCGAAGATTCACTAAGATGCAGCTTCATGGAACTTATGGACAATGAT
>JAGKTI010000287.1:122495-152345 GCA_018397915.1 Birgus latro
ACATGCTAACCAATGTATCACCAGCTCACCACGTTTACAAAATATACACCAAAATTATATTCCGAGGTATTCTACAGAAGCAGGTCGCAAAAAAATATGTGCGTAAATTCTATATCCGGTCTTTCTCTGCTACGTCACCACACAAACAAGGCCAATGGACTTCATTATGGCTGCGTGGCTCTGTTATGAGCTGGGAACGCATGTCCTTGAGAAATGAATTAGTGGGAAACAAAAACTTGGATGAGGGGTGCGTAGCGGTACCAGTGGTTGGATGAAGGGTGGTTGGTGCCGTGATGTAGTTGCTTGGCTAGCCCCTTCAGTACGAGGACATTTCTTCGTCATATTTTTGCTTCTACCAAGAGATTTCTTTCAGTTTAAGGGAGGCTTGCAAGTTCGAAAGGGCTAGATGAACCTTTCATTAATACCTTTCACTGCAGGTGCTCCTCCCGTTGCGTAAAGTCGTCTCTTCGTTCGCCAGATTTAAAGCGAAATGACGTTATTGCAGTCAAGATGTTAACCAGACAGTGATATCAATTGTCCATTATTTTCTGAAAGCTGTTAGTTTTGATATTACCTAGTACTGTACAGTGTGATAATAAAACATACAATGAAGGTTTTGATTCTGACCGTAGTTTGGAAGATGATGTAGAGGCTTCATTGTTTCTGGAGAACATTATACGTCTAATACTCTGACAACAGAAACTTTATTTACATTATTCTTGCCATTATCAGACGATTTCATTTAGCTTCGGAGTACCATCTCATCGCTGAATGCTAAACTCACGCTTCGGAAGACGCCTTATCTATTTTTACTTCGGCCATAAGCCAGACGACTTTGCTTGTCACTAAGAAATCCTCTGAACTGTGAGGGTTAAGAGCAGTATCCACGAAGAAACTAAACACAATGTCTAAGATCATAAGAAGAGATTAGGTTCGAGTTAATGGTGCCGGTAGTCACGTACATCCCCAAGTTTCGCGTTTACAGGCACGGTTCACGTTTTGAGCAATACGTTTAAATCGAGTAACTTTGTTCAGCAGTTCCTTAATTACCTAGATTAAATATGTCTTCTATAAAAAAAAAAAAAAGATGAATTTAGGCTGACATAAATAGCAAAAGCTCTGAGTTCTTCAAACGCGGAACTGGTGAGGATTGTATTTAATGCTGATACTTTGTTACTCGAGGGGGTAATGGTAGTTTGGCTTGCCCGGGTGCAGCTATTAAGAAAGCAGTGGTGGTTATCGTTATATCACATCTGTTCAAAATAACTGTGTTTGGTGTAGAAAAGATGGCAATTTGTCAGTTCCAGTGATTGAGGTTGGTCAGAGTAACTGGTGTTGTAGACCTTATGTTTTGGAGCAAGTGTGGAGAAGGCTGCACAAATTTTTCATGTTTATAATTGCTGCTAAAAATTGCTGCTTCTGAAGTATTTAGCGAATAAACAACATTAGAAAGCTACTTGCCATATACAGCACAACATCAGCAACGGTAGATAATATGATATTACTATGTTAGCTGTGAGAAAAGTTTTTTATAGTGTCTGCTATAATAACAGTTTGCTTCTTTTGACATTTTCTGGTTGTTGCTTTGTTTGTTATAAAAACAAAATGTTTGCTGGATCAATATGAAATGTTTATTTTCTGTAACAGTATATAGTAGTTGCTGCTGAAAAAAAAAGGCATGTAACAGTATAAAAAACACGCTTCTGGTTACAAGAAATGGAGGATGTAATATTGCTTGTGGTGAGAGGAAGAGCTTGTAATTATTGTGGTGGTGGGTTGCTGTGGTGGGTGGAGCAGTGCTTGTGTGGAGAGTGCAGTGGGTGGGTCACGCATGGCAGCCTGCTTGAGACTGGACCACCTGTTACGGGACCGATACACCACTTCACTAACGCTCAGACTCCTATGACTCACTTAGCTGAACAGTATAACAGTGTCGCCTGGAGTTATTTGGAGTATTACAACTGTTTCAGTCATGAGAGGGTTAATGGTACTAGCATGGACATCGTCTGGCGTTTGCTGCAGCGGTACACTAGAGTTGCTCTGACCATTACAGGATTAATGAAAGTTTATTAATTATACGTCATACCATGAACAAAAACAGTACATATACTCACACATGTGCAATTAATTGGTTATAATGACGAATAAAAGCGTAAACTTTCATCGGAGTAGTAAGTTTATAAAGAAGGAAATAGGAATTATGTAACTTCTGGTATTGCAATGACGGCCATGCATACGTTCTATCCCCAGGAGGTGAATGGGGATTTTTCGATCATGTAATGTCATCTTGGGAAATAGACTGGTTATGTAATCTTAAATGTTCTGAACCACAATAGCTTAGCTCGGGCCCTTACATTTGAAAGGGAATGATATGAGAGTAGCTGTTACTTCTGCGTGCCTACTGATGGTTATGTGTTAGCTTTTTTACTCTAACAAAAAGATGGAGCTTACTGTTTTGTTTTGACGGCCAGAAAAATATGACAACACACACACACACACACACACACACACACACACACACACACAAGCATTGAATACATGCTGAAATCTCGCATTCAGGACTTGATGTGATGGTATTTGAGGGGTATTTTTGTGACCGTTAGCTTTATGTGCAATCGTGTTTCATTAATAGTTTTAATTCTTTTTGTGTGGTTATCAGTTCGTAATATGGATCTGGAAAACAATGGATGGATTCAATTATTTTCTATTCAGGTAACTGCCAGAGCTGCTATGCTTTCAGCCCCAGTACGTAGCGATGCATTGGAATGGTCAGGTGAACGCATCCACTACCATGGCGTCTTATATTAGTTTATGCATTTTTTCCTCCAGACAGTTCTATTGAACTTAGGAAGGAAGGATTTTTGGTAGTGGAGGGGTTAGTAAATGGCGTATGAAACTCCTCTACAGTGCAGCTGGAAAGGTCTTCTCCAAGCTGAACAAAATCATCTATTGTAACGAGAGATGAAAGCGGGCGTTCCTATAGCGAAAAGGTCCTTAAATAGTTCCATACGGTCATATGCTTGAAACACATACTGCTAACAGCAAGACAAATCCCAAAGTTTAGACGGACATTTATTAGACGCCTAAGGTTATTAGAGACCATCAGGTTGTATCTCCCATCACAGTATGTTCAAGATATTATTTTCGAAAAATCAGGGCTTCCTTTTGCCCTCTATTAATTAGTTACTTAACATATTTACTTATTTATTCATTCATTCATTTATTTATTTTGTACAACCGAAACTTCAAACAAGCTGTAGTAAAGACACTTCCCCTCCATTAACTAAGCTTGGTCTTCGTCGTATAAAAACTATTTAAAGTGACTACTCGGACAGTGCTGACCTTGCCCTTTGACCTATTATTTTAAAAAAAAGTATCCTCACTGGCTAACCCTCAACCCGTCCACCAAGTTTGCTTTAAGTAGGATGAAAACTTTTATTTTGTTCACACACACACACACTCACACACACACACACACACACACACACACACACACACACAAACCAACTAAAACATGATACTCGCCTTTACCCGGGTATAATAAAACATATCATTGCCTTGAAGTGGTTACACGAGGGACGAGGTAATTAATTTTTCTGACCCAGTGAATTCCTCATAATTCTCTGGTTTGAGTAAGTCCAGTAGAAGTCCTTAGCATTTTCATAACTAGAATTGTTGTACTGTATTAACAAACGTACTGGGTTTTATTATTAGCATCTTTTATCCTTAGCGACCACAAATAGTTTTAAGATATAATAGGTGGAAAGGTATGCCATGGCTGATGGGTATATGATTGAATGAACTGAAATTTTACGTTCAGATTTACAACTTGGGTACGGGAAAGTAATGCAGTGAATAATAACAATATACAACAGTAATAATGAAATAATTCTGAAGCGGCAAAGAATAATTACTTTTAAAAGTTCGATTTCGTAAGCATGGTGTCGTACAGAACTGAAAGCATCTGAAAATGTGTGGAGGATCGAGACGAAGCCAAAACTTGATTCTCAGAAACAGCAGACCTAGTTCATCGACAAAGAACAGACCTAATAAAATACTGTAACAGGAATTATGACTTTCCTGATTGTTAGATAATGGCGGCTGTAATGGATAAGAGTATTTTAACAATGCATGTAATTATGATTTAATAAATGGTGGGGGAAGTACACTGATTACAAAAGGACCCCTCCCATTTCCCGTTTGTAAGCTACTTGCCACTGTGGGGACCTGTGTCATAACTAATGCATGGGTTAGCTGCGGTATCCTTCAGAGTGACTATAAATGGAAACATTAACTTGATCCATGATGAAAAGTAGCATTAATGTTCATTTTTTATTTCATCTACCATAATTGTAAAGCACAATACTCGTTTCGTAATATATATTGCCCCGAGACGAAAGGGCATACCTTTGGGAAATGATAGATGAAGGAATTCTAAGCAAAATTTGCTAAATTAGTATAATCTCAAACCTTTAAAGGGTTTCTGATGACTATATGGGCAAATTAAAGGGAACATAATTTTTTCCCTTAATGACATCAGTAATTGCGCATATTAACAGTTGATGTTTCATCAGTTGGGTAATTAGCAACTATGACTTTTGCCTCTTTAATATGTCGTTTATCAAAATTGCTCCTCTCTCTCTCTCTCTCTCTCTCTCTCTCTCTCTCTTTTGGGAGAGTTTCGTTACAAAGGCAAACTAATGTAAGATTTGTGTGTGTGTGTGTGTGTGTGTGTGTGTAAAGTTCCAAGTCATCTTGTTGAGGTCCAGGTTTGCTGGCCGGGTGGGTAGGTTAGTGGGTGCTGGATGGATGAGGTGGGTTGGTGGGCACGTGGGTTGACAGGTAGGGTGGATGAGCAAGGTGGGTGCACAGGTGGGGAGGACGGGTGGAGAGGGTGAGGTTGCTGGATGGGGTTGGCTAAGGGGATGGAGTGAGCGGGCAGGTAGGGTGTGGCAGGTGGCTGGAATGGGATGTATAGGGTGGGGTGCGTATGTAGGGGGAGTTAGTATTCTGAGTGGACGGGTAGATGTGTGGCTTACTACATGGGCTTACTACACTGGATGAGTGGGTAAGTGTATGGGTGGGTTAGTTGGTGGGTGAGTGGGTGGATGTGGAAAAATAGTTTAACTGGGGAACAAATTCATGGCGTAAATAGGTCCATGTGTGCATATAGGTCCAAGGGGGCTACATCTTTTGGGAAAACGGGTGCACGTGGAAGCATAGGTCTAGTGGATAAAAAAGGCTGTTGGTGGAAGTAGGTCTGTGTGAGAAAACAGGTCCATGTATGGATTTGGTGTACCCCATGAGGAGAAAAGGGGTCTGTGACAAAAAACAGGTCCTTAGAGAAAATGGGATCCATGGGTGGAAAATTGGTCCATGAGGAGCATTGGTCATTTAAGGGGCAAATAGGTCACTTTAGGAAAATATAAGTCCATGATGGAAAATAGGTCCAAAAAGGGAAAATAGGTTCAATTGAAAAGTAAGTCCATCAGGGCAAGTGCATCCATATGGAAGATTAGGTCTATGGGATAAAAAAAGACTCAAGGGAGAATCAGGGCCATGGAATGAACTGAATAATAGATTCCTAGCATCAGGTTTCAAAGGCCATATGGCACTAATTCAAAGCAAAGATATATGGCTAGCAATGAAATAGGAACAAGAAAGGAGAAAAAGAAAATGTTTAGCAAATTTTATGTAGATAGGTCAGAGGTTGTGTTGATATGTTGGCAGAATCGTGTTGACAGAGACGGCGTTGATTGACATTAAGAGAGTCGGCACTGATGAAGCTGGCGTTGACAGAGTCGGCGTTGGCAGAAACAACGTTGATAGAATTGGCGTTGACAGATTTGACGTTGGCAGGGTCAGCGTTGATAAGAGTACATGAACTAGACTCTTCTAGGAAGGAAGGAAGTGTCGACGTCAGTGCGGGATCCTTAAACCATCCATACTATGAAACCGAATGTCCAGCCTAATAGGAGTAGAGGTGAATCAAGGCCGGAATAGATACTCGTACGGCCACAGCATGAAGAGAGAGTGGAGAGAAGAGATGAAGAGTACAGTAAGGAAAGAAAAATTGGAGTCAAAATGCCTCTCTTAGTCGCCTCTCACGATAAGCAGGGATACTGGATACTGGCAAAGTATTCTTACCCCTCCCCCCCGTCAGTGGGTCAGGGTCATGGAGAAAATCGGTCCATGACTAAAACAGTTCCTGAGGGAAAACAGATCCAGGAGGATGTGGATTCATGGGATAAAATGGGTCCAAGAGGGATATACTGTAGGTTCATGGAGGAAAATGGGCTACTGGGATGCAAATAGGTCCATGAGGGAAAATAGATCGGTAGGGAGATAACCTCTAAAGGGTGTAGCCGAAGACTGATTTATGTGCTAGTATAAGTTAAATCTAGTGTTTAACCAAATCAGTCTTCAGCGTTATTGAAACTACACGGAAAAAAAAAAAAATGAGGCATTACATTCTAAATGAATTTCATATAAAAACTTCGTACAAAGCCCAAATGAAACAGAACTGAGAATAATGTGTAAAAATATGAAATTCCTGGGTTGTGTTGGGTGTGGTGAGGAAGGGTGCTTTCTTACAGCCTTCATCGTGACTGTGATGAAGCGGGAGTGCAATGTGGGTAGCTTTAAAGTGTTTATCTCCCGTTCTCGGCTCCTCCGTCACCCTCTTCCTTACTCTCTGGCTCTGTAGGTTTGTGTTTGTCTCCTCGCTTCTGTGTCCTGATCTGGGTGTTCATATCTTTGTCTGCCCATCCATCTGTCCTAAGCTATACAAGCTGTTGACCCACAAAATAAATATGTTTCCGCGTGAAACGAGCTACTGCTGAGGCGATGTGTCTGACTCGTCACTGTGGAGCAACTGAAATTTGCAAATGATAAGAGAACCTCGATAGTATATGGAGAACTGGACCTACATATATACACACACACCCTTATATACATACATACAAGCTTACATGAATACTTACATACTTGTACATATATTAATATACATCGGCCATTCCAAGTAGATGTGTGTGTGTGTGTGTGTGTGTGTGTGTGTGTGGAGAGAGAGAGATAGAAAGAGAGATCATAGCACACTAAATTCATTTTCCACACCCAGATATTACAAAGCATGGCAAAAAAAGGCTAAAATCATTAAAGACACACACACACACACACACACACGCACACACACACATTTTTTCTCTCTCTCTCACTCATCAATGCCACGCACATACTTTTTTGCTGCTAACCTCATTTCCTCCTTCTCATCCTTCCTTTCTCACGCCTCTTCGTCACACCTAATTCTTTCTTCAGCATCTTTCTTTCTCACGCCTCTCTCTCTCTCTCTTTCACACACACACACAGACACACACACAGACACACACACACAGACACACAGACACACACACATCCAGTTTGATTTTCCCACACCTTCATCCCGCATTACCACAGGGGGCAAACCCATAATAAAACGCAGTCTAATTATCACACACACACACACACACACACACACACACACACACACACATACACACACACATTCTCTTTGCCTGGCTTTCTATGTCATTATCTCTCTTTATGGCTCGCAGAGTTTGTTTTTCTTTTTGTCTTACCGTCTGCCTGTCTCTCTCATGGTCATCTCTGCTTTAGCGTCTGCTGCTGTCTGTCTGTCTTTCTTACTGTACACTGTCTGTCTACTTCCAGCGACTAAAGGCAGTACTAAAAAGCCACCAGGATTGCAAAAACACGATGGTATAATTTCCCATTTGCCATTAAATTACACCACTTTGGGGAAGATTGGGGAAGTGAGACTTAGAATTCGTGAGTAATTAAGGAGTGATTAAAGGGTCATTTCCTCCTCCTTCCCGTCCATTCCTCTGTTTTCTCCTCTTCTCCCCTTTCCACCTCTCTCTTCTCTCTCTGCCTCCCCCTTTTCCTTCCCCCCCACTCCTTTCTTTCTCCTCTCATTTATCTCTCTCTTCCTCCCTTCACTCTCACTCTCTCTCTCTTCTCCTTTGTTTTACTCATTTCTGTGTCTATCCTCCCTCTTCCTCAACCAGCCTCCCCTATCCTGCTCTTTCCTGTCCTCTACCTCTTTTCCTTTCCCCTTCTCTTTCATTTTCTCATTCCCCCTTTTCTCTTCTTTCCTCTCCACCTCTCTCATCCCCCTGAAAACCCCTCCCCTTCCCCATCCTCCTCCACCGACCTGTCCCCCTACTCCACGTTCCCCCTCCATCTCACGACGTTGGTCACAGAGGTCCCCATTTTCTGCTGCGGAGAGACACGAGTTGGGTCAAAGGCTTAAGGAGACGAAAGGGAGAAGGAAAGGAATGAGAAGAAAAGAAAAGGGAAAAGAGAAGAGATAAGAGAAGAGATAAGCAAAAAAAATAATAATAATGGAGGGAAAATAAAGAAGAGGAAAAGAGAGAGGGAAAGAGAGGGAGAGAGAGAGAGAGAGAGAGAGAGAGAGAGAGAGAGGAAGTGCAAGAGTCAGATAGATTACCGTTCCTCAAGGCGTGATAAAAGCAGGAAACACTTAATAGCTTGCATAACCCTCTGGGAATGGAGGCCTTACACGGGTTATCAATGGAGTGTGAAGACCGATACAGTTACACAACCCACAAACAACTGCCTAATAAACCAACGACGAGGGAATAGACAAGGAGAGAAGGAAGCAGGGAAAAGGAAGAGGTAGAGAAAATGAACACGGAAAAATGCAAGAATATATACAACAGAAAGCCAAGGAGAACGAGTGAGAAAATGAAATATCAATAAAAACGAGGGAAGAGAGGTAGAGGGAAGGAAGATTAAATACCAAGGAGTAGAAGGAATGAGAAAAGGCAAATAATAAGGAAATATGAACAGAAAAGCGAGAAGAACGGATGAAAAACAAAAGTATAAGAAGACAAATGTAGAAGCGTAGAAGCAGAGACGCAGGCAGGAAAGACTGAAAACAGAGGGATGAGAAGGATAGGGTAAAAGAAATTCAAAATGTTAAATAGAAAAGCAAGGAGAACGAATCAGAAATATATGAAAATGATCGAGTTGAATACCGGTGGAGAGAAGGAATAAAAAAAGAATAAAACGAAACAGGAAAAAGAAATACAGGATAATGTATCACTGAAAAACAAAACCGAGTGAAAACAAAAATATGTGGAAACAAGCGAGAGAACAGTGAGAAAGAGAAGGAATAAAAGAAAAGGGGAGGAGAGGAGAAGAAGGAAGAAGAAATGTGAATTCCAGTAAAGGAAATGAAAAAAGAGAAACAGGGAAAATGAATGAGGTACAAAAATGTACAAAACCGGAAAAGAAAATCTAGGAAAACTAAGGGTATTGATAAAGAAATTAAAACAGAAAACATTTTGCGTAACAGTGGCTCGAAAACAGAAGAAAATTAAGTATAACAGGCAAGCATATAGAGGAAAAAAATAGAAAAAATGAGAAGATTGAAGGACAGCCAATATAATAAGAGACCTAAAAAAAAAGTAATATATAAACGCAAGGCTAAGAATGAATAGGAAATAAGGAAATTGCTAGTAAACATAAAGAGAAATGGGAAAACAAGGTGAAGAACGAATGAGAAACTTAAAATATAAGAGAAAAGAAGAAAAGAAAAACAAGGCAAACAAATAAGGTTTAAGAACGTATAACATACAGAGGAAATGAGAAGAAAAATACAAAAATGAATGAGAAATAATACAACAAATGGAAAGCTTAAGGAAACTGAACCTTTTAAACTTAGAAACAAAAGGAATAAGTAAGAAAACGCGTTAACAGCACATGGAAATCGGTATTAGAAGAATATGGAAAACAAGAAATGAAAAATAAAAAAAACACTGAAATGAAACTGTAAAAAGAAGAATATTTATGATGGAATAAAATAATTTGATCGAGAGACAATGGAACTATAAAAACATCCCACTCAAGAAATGTGAAATTCCGCAACTGGAAAGCTCCCACAGGAAACAGTTAATTACGAAAATGAGAAAAAAGAAAAAAAATAAGAGAAAAGAGAAGATAAGAACGAAAATAAAGTAGAAGAGTAAGAGAAATCGATATGAAAAACAGAACACTCTTGTCCAGAACAGAGAACAGATAACTAGAAAACCATCCAGCACAAGGAATGAGATAAGAAAACGGAACTAGAAATGAACACGGAAAGGAAACTAGAACAAGGAGTATGAATACGCTGGGAGGAGAAGGGAAGAAAAGAGGACAAAACATAAAAATAAAGGGGAAAAGATATAAGAAAACAAGAAGAGAACACACTAAAAACAAGAAGGAACACTTAATACCCTCGCACCCAGTTTCTGGTCTTTGGGCCGAACATTTGACTTTGTCCTGAAACATTTATCTTGGACCAGTTATTCTCAATAGTCATTTAACTTCATTCTTGCCTGACCATTACCTCGTTCACAAGGTTTGGTTCAAAGTGAATAAAAAATTTTTGAGTTGACCTTAACCCTGTGACTTTGATCTTTGACCTTTCCATGACTTTGACCTGTGTCTGATCGTTCTGAAGATCACAACGCTGTATCTGCGGCATATCCTCAACTATTCCACAGTGCTTGGTCTTACTGTTATAAAAAAGAGAGTAATTCAGACCAGCGATGGACCCTCAACCCTTCCAACAAGTTTGATTAAAATTGGAAAAAAACTGCTTGGGTTATTTTGTTCACAATAGGACATATGGGTCGAAATTTTACCTTGCCCTGTGACCTTCACGTTTGCCTTATTGTTCACAGAAACAATAGGTCAGCCCCCTCGCTGACTCTCAATCTTTCCACCAAGTCTGAATAAACTGTATGAAAATAGTTGTAGCTATGTAACACACACACACACACACACACACACACACACACACACACATACACACAAACGTCGAACAAATCATAACACCCTCTCTCGCTTTACGAGGGTGGGTGTAAAAAACAGAAAAGCAAGGAAATAATGGGATGACAAACAAGAAAATGGGAGGATAACGCACAGCGAAAAGGAAACTAGAAAAAAATCATAATGAAGAATGATAATTTTTTTCTGAAGTAAAAAACAGTGAATAGATAAGATGGAATGAAAATGAAAACAGGAAAACAATGGATAGAAAGGGAAATAAAAAAAATCAGAACGTATGTGATGACAGTGATGTAGGGGAGGATAATTCAATGAGATGAAATTTGGAAAACACTGTAAATATCAAAAGAGAAAAGACGGCAATGATGATGAAAAGCATAAAACGAGGAAAAAAATAAACTGATTCAATGGCAAAACGGTAGAAAAAGTTATATATGATGATCATAAAGCATGATATGAATGAACCTAAAAAATCGTAAGTGGGAAAAAGAGTTCAAGACAGTGATGACGCAAAGTACAGTAAAATATGAACAGTACTGAACACTGAAATAATAAAGTAATAAAAGGAGAAAGTGGTTAAGAAAAATGTGATGTGGCCAAGACTGAGATCTGTGTGGACTGAGGGGAGTCTAGAAAGGGGAATTTAATAATAATGAATAAAAACTTCAAACTGTGTGAATGGAGGGTAAACAGTTAATATGGAAGTTAAGATGATATAACTATATATTACAACTGTGGAAAGGGCAACAACAGAAGAAAATAAAAGTTGGCAATGAAAATGCAAGTTGTGACGAGAAGAAATCGGAAAACATGTGTAGTGATGAAAGCTATGAAATGGTGATTATGGCAACAAAGTAAGAAAAAAGAGATAATGCAAAAACAATATATGAAGCTGAGAGTCAGTGAAGGCAAATTGTGACAAATTTTGCAAACTTATGAGAGGAGGAGAATGATTTGCAATGACAGTCGAAGAAAAGTAAACGCACAGAAGGTGAGACTGTGGGTGACGAAGTGATTTCTAAAGCAAAGCAAAAACGAAAAATATCTAAAAGATTAAAGCCTACAAATGTTAGGAATGGGTGGGAGGGGAAAACAGGAAAGAGCTCTGTGCAGTCCGAAACGCTGGAGTAATAAAGAACTTAAGCTCTTTTCTGTCACCCATTCCTATCCAATTGTCAAAATGGTCAAAATGAACCAAGCATACCTACGAAAGCTATCCCACCTAAAGAGGATCAAACAAGAAGCAAAATTCAGATCAATCCCTAGACCTGACGGACGGCACTCTAACCTTTTCATATTAACCTTTCCACTGCAACAAAAGTCTTTCCCTATGTTGAATAATATCGGCCAAGATTATTAAAAATGATGATGGAAACCTATAACGTCAAAGGAAAATAATAAACTACTATTAAACCACCTACGTTGTGCCGGGGATCAACCTCAGGACTGTTAAAAAACAAACAAGCTTCAGTACTGGATTCGAGCCTGGCACAGTAGGCTACTGTTGATTAAATAGCAGATGAAAACAGTCATCGTAGTGAACGTTTTAATAGGGAGAAGAAGAAAATTGTGATGATAAGCACATATGAACAAACCTATCAACTGAATGGACTGCAACACAAAGAAGAAAAATTATAAAGATCAGTGAACAAGACTAAAACTTTGTAAATTTCAAAAGAATAAAAGACTGAAAGCCACATTCCTGCTGACACAGGAGACTTCGTAGCACTTCTTCATTAGCGACTCATTCTGCATGTTGTTCCTTACTCTTATTTGGAAGTTAATAACATATATTTATAATACCGACATAGCTTGCGTAGGCTACTAACACACAAAATAATATTCAAACGATTAGGCAAACTAAATCGGTGAAAAAACGGTCTAAGAAATCTCACAAGCTAAAGTAAATATGAATGTGGGAGACTGCCGTAGGGGCATTGTATAACTGAATACTTACGTTTAAGGCAATGATCAGGAATATGGCGGCGGGATTCCCCAGGATCAACTCGAGGCCGGAGGTGAGGAAACCGGTGACCGCGAAGACGGGGCCAGCGAACTGACGAGAGGTGGCAAGGTCAGTCCCTCTTCCCCTGCCATCTTCATTTTTATCCTCCTTTTCTTCATTTTCATTCATGGCGAAGTGACGAGAGGTGGCCATGTCAGTTCTCCTTTTCTCTATCCAGTTTTCTTCTTTTCTTCCATTTTCCTCCTTCTCAAGATGGAACGGAGAAGAAAAATGACGAAAAGCAGCAACTTCCGGTCTTCTTCCTACTTCGCTTTCCTTATTTCCATTCGCTGACCCTACTTTTTCCCTTTCTTCTTCCTCCTTCACATGAAAATGACGAGTGCTGGTTATTTCCGACCACTTCTTTCCTGCATTTACACCGTAATTTCCCTCCATTCCCTCCTCTTCCCTCTTTTCTCTCCTTTTCTGTTCTCCCTCCTCTTCCTCCTCTACCTCCCGTGCCTGGTTCCGAGCAGCTGCCCCAGATTCGAGGATTCGCGTCGCTCGTCTGTTCCGGAGTAAGCTGGATTGGGCTCCGGTAGATCTGAAAGGCGTGTAGAGACGGAGATG
Organism: Birgus latro; assembly: GCA_018397915.1. Taxonomy (NCBI): domain Eukaryota; kingdom Metazoa; phylum Arthropoda; class Malacostraca; order Decapoda; family Coenobitidae; genus Birgus; species Birgus latro. The sequence goes on from JAGKTI010000287.1 coordinate 135,922, forward strand.
TGCAGGTTTGGAGGGCGCTTGGAAGTTTTGGTTTTGAGGTTCTGAGGGCGTTTGCAGGTGTGTGAAGTTAATGGAACTTTGGAGGTGTAGGGGTTCAGGATGTAGGTGCGGGTGATGATTTTGGTTTGGAAGTTTGGATGCTGTATATTGGTAATGACGAGGAGATTTGGAGGAAGTTTGGTAGTGGTGTTGGTGTCGAGGTTCTGAGTGCGTTTTGTGGTGGTGGTGGTGGTGGCGGGGAGGTCGACGTCGACTAAAGAGAGACCTAAGCCAGAAATGGAGCTCGCGGGCCCAGGATGTCGTTTTGAGCTCCAGGGGATTAGTGTTAAGTTCATCACTGTCACTGTTATGGCCGTTAGCACCGCCTGCCCAGGTAGTCCGGTCTTTCTTGAGGGTCGCGTAATTTGTACCCTCTTTTGTAAATTTCACATCAGCCTCCACTCCTTGAGGTTTGTATTCAGTGTTATTTTGATCTTCTTTGTGACTTGTGCCATCGGTATCTACCCTTGAACTAGAAGCACCAGTTTTCTCGTACTTTTTACCTGTGTCCTTTTTCCCTCCAGCAGTTTTTGTTTTCTTGACGGTAAAGTACTGGACGGGACTCTGCTTTTTCGTTGAGTTTCCAGCATCTCCAAACACCAGCTCCTTCGGTACCAAATGAAGTTTAGGTGTGGGAGCCGAGGTGTGGTTTTTCTCATCACCTGCCGACGTCGAAGTAGGAGGCAGGTATATCAACACTGCCATATCTTCTAGGGTCTTGCCTTCAGGGAGCTCATAAGGAAACGAGCTTAGGGAATTTTTTAGTCCTTGGCTTCCCGCATTCCCATTGTATATGTGAAGCGCCTTTATTAACTGAGTCCAGGCAAGGTCTGTCTGTCCGGGGCCAAGAGAAGGAAGCGAGGAGGACGATAGACTGCTCGGCGCTGCATCTGCGGTTGCGTGCAGGCAGACGCAAATAACCACCACGCACCACCTCAACAGCCAGGCCCAAATGAGCATTTTATAATCCACCCAGAGTTCCGCTTGACTTTTTTTACTTTTCCCCCCAGCGCACTTCCACGACTCACCGACTAATTGACTCACACACCGCTGGATGGCTGGCGAGAGTGACAGTGAGGGCGGGGAGAGTCATACCACCCTCGCTCCACATCCACACCTCAACGTAAATCTTTGTGCCACGCGGGGAGTCACCACGGCACGTACACCTCGTTTTCTATGTACTTTGTGTGATCACCGCCCGGCTTAGTGTATCCTGGGTTTCTCTTTCTCTAGCTCTCTTGCATTCCTTTCAAGGCACTGATATTTTTAGTTCGTGTTGATTTTGCTCCCCCTTTTTCTTTTTTTGTCTCTCTCTCTCTCTCCCTTGAACTACTTCCAAGGCACTGGTGTTCTGTTTTCAAAGTAGATTTTTTTTTTTCGGTATTCTAGGTTTTTCTCTTCCTCTTACACTCTCTCCAAAACTCCGGTATTCTGTATTTAACGCTGATTTTTCCCGCTCGCTCTGAGTTGCTTAGCATGCACTCCTCCCCAGATTCTGCTTTTAGTGTAGATGTTCTGTATTTAATAGCACATACGGCATCATCAAGCTTAGTAGTTTTTTTTTTATCGACAAAACATTTATTCAAGCGTTCATGACTGTCTTTAGCACTGCATAACAGCATTGATTTCCTGAGCCTACTAACAGATGTAGTCAAACATTGGCTTTGTCAGGGATTAAGAAATCTCAACTGTTTTGCTCTTATGACAACCAGGCGATTTTACTCAGATTAGGAGTGACGTCCCATTCTCTAAGAGCTAAATTTCTCTACTAGTAACAAATGTTTCCAAACACTGGTGCTCTATATCTAGCAGCACAGTTATTCATTCGTACTTTTTGTCCTCTTAAAAGTTTTGCAGAAAATGTCTTCTATATATTTACTTCTGTGTCCTCCGGATGATTTAACTCAGCTTTAGGAGGACCTCTCATGGGAGGAGGGTTAAATTTGGCACCGATGTTTTTCCCGCGAATGTTTTCCAGCCACACACACGCACACAGAACCAGTGACTATGGTGTTTTTGCCACTCACAACCTTAATATGCAGCTGCCTGTGCGTGAATCAGCGAACTCCGACTGTCGCCCACTTGACTGGACTTCACAGGGAATGATGGACGGGGAGAGCTGAGAAAGAAATCAAGGCAGAATTCTTTGGTCAATATGCGAATCACCCACTTCCATAAATTTGCTGACTTTCCGTGTGCCGGAATGAGGTGATGTTTGAAGAGGGTTTCCGAAATGCAAAAGGAGTATTTTTTTCTTCACTATGCGAGTCACAGAATTCCACAATGGCAAATTTCCCCGTGGTGAATTACGATGATATTTAGCAAGCGTTCCTGAAATGTAAATGGGGAATTCTCAGTTTATTTTTCAGGTCACAGTGCGCTATAAGAACTGCTTTAACAATGCTCTATACGAACTCTCCATGTACTGGTGATAATTAGTCTGCCCTCGTGAAATGAAAAAAAAAACGAAATTGAGGTTAAAGAATTGCTTGAATTTTCATGGTAAGCGCACGAGTAGCTGTGAACAAGGGTTGAGGAGAGTTGGACACACTTGGCTGCTTTTAAAATTAAGCCAGTCCAACATTTCCGCACGATATTGGGTTCGCATATATTTCTCTCTCCCTTCTCACTCCGACATTCGTAGTAAGGCTGAGATGAACATAGTCAATTTACGTGGCTAATCACTGCACTCATCACACACTGTTGATTAGTCACTGATTTCCCGAGTCCCAGGAAATGCACAAACAGTATTTATCCTGATCTCATGGTACAGGATTTTGGAGGGAATATCAGTACTAAATTATTATCATGTAATCTTTCTATAATTTTCTAGTAATATTTTTGTGATTCTAGTAAGACCCTTGGAAATATTTCCTCTTGGTAAACCCTAACGTCTGTTACAGTTAGTGAGTACCGGTATGTCTTTTTGGACACTGCTTATAGGCAAAAAGATCTGCTCAAGGGCATTGCTATTTATCCAGGGACTTAATTTTTGCCCTACTTTGGTTCAAATACAGCTCCTTGTTACTTTTTGTGTAGTTCTTGATAACTTATTTATCGCTTGGTAGATCGTTAGGAAGCAGTGGCGTTATCTTACAGTGGGTTCTGATTCAAGGCTGCAGAAGCATCCTTGACTATCCCAAAGTAAGGTTCAAGAGCTGATACACGAGTCCTTATGTGGAGGAGTGAGATGCAGCCACGTCCTCACCAATGCCGGGCCGAGCACACACTGAGACAGCCAGGCCGTGCGGGGCACTCTAGAGAAACCGTGACATTGCAGCCCCATCGCTCTCCCTCCCCAGCTGCCTTGCGCCGCTTTATCTCCTGTTGTCTTCTTCCTTTTGTCGTTTTCGTTCTCTTTGTCTTCCTTCAGTCATCCAGTGGTTGCTTTCATTTGGTTGTGATTTTTTTTTCTTCTCCATTCTTTCTCCGGCTTTCTTTTTTCCTTTGTCCTCTGTCTCTTTATCCCTTAATCTTTTTCTAATTGCATTCTTCCTTTTTTTGCGTTTGGTGTCTTTGCCTTCATCCAGTCGTCGCCATGTTCTCCCATTTCTCCTGTTATTCTTGTCTTTATCTTGGATTCTTGTTTTTCTTTGCTCCCGCTATTTTTCACCCGCGTTTCCGAAGCTAGAGTGCGTGTTAAATTTTTTAGGGGCGAACATCCGCGTGTGTGTCAACAAAATATCCCAAGACAATTTTATCTGATTTTAACCAAACTTGATGGGTCGGTGGAGGGACAGCCCATATTCAGGTCTGTTGTTTTTTAGTACAAGTCAGAGACCAAGGCCACAAGGCTAGGTCAAACACTGACATAATACATTAACTAAAATAATTTTTATCCAGTTTTTACCAAACTTGGAAGAAATATTGGGGTTAAGACAAGAATCAAGTGGTTAGATTTTGAGAACAATCAGGCAAAGGTCAAGGTCAAAGGCCAAGGTCGATGTTCGATCCGTGAGTGTACTCGTTAACTAAATAAACATTTTTAATCCTACTTTAACCAAATCTGGTGGGAGGCTTGACGGGTCAGCCAGGGAATAAATATACTTTGTTTAGAAAAATAGGTCTAGCTCACAGGGCAAGGTCAACTTCAATCATTTTTTCTCCGATTTAGACCAAACTTTGTGGAAGGGCTGTGGCCAAGACAAAAATAAATGGATTCGATTTTGACATCCTTCTGTCAAATTTCATGGACAAAGGAAAGGTCAGAGGCTAAAGCCACAAGAAAAGGTCAACTCAACCAGTTTTGATCTGATCTGAATCAAATTTGGTGGAAGTGTTAAGGGTTAGGCAAGAAGGAAGAGGTTCAGTTGTGACAAACATCAAAGTTGAGGGTCACAGGAGATCACAGTTAAACCCACTGTACCTGAGTGTGAACAAACAAATGAAATATTTTTGACTGATGTGGATATAACTTGGTGGATTGGTTGAGGATCACGCAGAGAGTTTACCTGTTGGTTTTCAGATCAATAGGTCAAAGGTCAAGGGCATATAACAAGGTCAACTCATAATCAGTTTTATTTTTGATGTAGATTAAGTTTTTTGGAAGTGTTCGAGTTCAGTTAACGATAAAGAGATTAGCCTATGAAAACTACCAGATAAAGACCAGTGCCACAAGGCAAGGTAAAATGTCAAGGCCACTGGGAAAAATCAGCTCAGACAGTTCTGATCTTATATGAACCAAGGTTTTTGGAGGGTTAAAGGTTTGGCGAGAATGAAATAATTTATTTTTGAAAGTAATATTGCGAAGGTTAGAGTCATTGGGCAAAGTCAGAAATTCACCCTTAGATTGTTGCATTTATTTTTTTTCATTGTCTTTGTATCCATCCAGTCCTCTTTCTACCTTCCTTTGTTTCTTGCATAACTCCTACCTTCCACTTAGACTCCTCTGTCTGTAATTTAACTTTTATCTTCAACCTGGCTTCCTTTGTCTTTAGATTTCTTTGTGGCGCTTCGAAATCTCTTGTCTTCCAACGGTCTTTCTTCTACTTCCTCCCAGACCTCTTTTTCTCCATTTCCGTTCTTCATTCAAGACGAACTTTGTCTTGATCGATTTTTCTCTTTTCCATGCCTTTTTCTTATTGTTGCTGCGTAATTTTGCTTTCCATCATTTTCCCTCTCGTTCCATGTGTCTCGCATATGTCACGTCTCGTTTTTAGCTTTGCTTCAGTTTTCTCTCATTTTGAACGAATGTTAGTCTGCCTCCGTTATCACTTCTGAATCTTCTGTCTTCCTAATACATTTTCCTTCACATTTGCTTTGTTTACATGATGACACCTGATTTTATCTTGTCATCTATAATTTTATCTTATTCTACTTCCAGTCTTTTCTGCTTCCCCTCCTCCCCCTCACCCTACAGTCTTCCTTTTCTCTTTCCTTGTTTCTCGTGTGATTGCTGCTCCTGTCTCTCTCATGTCCTCCTTTCTCTCTCTCTCTTTACCCTGCCTTTTTGTCTTGTGACAGGAGTTTTCTCTCTGTTGCCATTTCGTAAACTTTTCCCTCCCTCCATTCTCCCATTTCTTGCTAGTGGTCATGCACAAGTTCAGTTCTTCTCTGTCTTCTCTTCTTCTTTATCTATCTTCTCTTCCTCTCTATCTTTCTTTTCATCCTCCTCTCTTAATGATTTGGTCTTATTAATTTTGCCAGCTTGTAATTTTTTGCCCTCAAGTTTTTCCATGCTTCATATCCTCCTTCCTCGCTTGTCTCATTTTCTGTCTAATATTCCTTTTCTTTCTCAGGTTATAATCTCTCTCTCTCTCTCTCTCTCTCTCTCTCTACGTATTGCTACATTTTCGTTTGTCTAAAGTAATTCTCTAAGACTTCACGCTCTCCTCCTTCAACGCTTAGTCTTAGTTTAAAATAAAATTCTACCATATATATTCCTTGTTTTTTTCATTCGTCCATTTCCTTCTTTATATTTGATGGCGAGCACACCCTATTTTGAGCGTGTGGCTTTCCCTTTACCTGATCTTCTGTCTAATTCCACTTTTTAATTCATATTTTATTTTTTCTAAGTTTTCTGTTTTGCACCTTCCTACTTACCTACTTAGCAGTTTCATTTCTGAGCAAGATTCTGTGTCAAATAATCTGTCTTTCACTTACTTGCACATATACTTACCAGTTCCACCTTTATTAGTTCGGGGTCCTGTAACTTTTATTTCTACAGAGATAACTTCTTCCTAATTCATGTCTTGGTTAGTTTGTAGTTTTATAAGCGATCTCTGTGTAACTTATCTACTTACATACCTACTTACAAACATGATTCAAGAGTTTCATTTCTTACCCAATTCACGGCTCTTCAGGCTTTCTCCCTTTCTCTTACCCGCTTACCTACTTACTTACCTATGTTCATACTTTTTCCATCCGTTCGATCTTTTTTTTTTTCTTGCCCCCCAAATACCTACCACTTATATGCACCCACCTACCTACTTACCTACCTTTCTCCTCTCCCTCCACCCTAATCTTCCCACGACTCCTCCTCCACCCACTTGTCTCCACAACTCTCTCTCCATCTACCTTTCTCTCCTTCACGCTCCTTCCCACGACCCTATCCCTCCATCTCTTTTTCCACGACTTTCTCTGTACACCTCTCTGTCCTTCACACGATTTTATCCCTCCAATTCTTGCTCATTCTCTCCCATGTTTCTTTCTCTGTCTGTCTGTCATACACACACACACACACACACACACACACTCACACAAACACACACTCCACATTGCTCATTTCATCAATCTCTCCCCTCCCCCTCCTCACCAGCCTCACCCAAGAAATAGGACACATGCATAGAAAGTATTGACGTAAACATTTACATACGCAAACATAAGAAGAAGATCTATATGTATTCATCTCAGCACAAACAACTTATAAATAAACAGGTGTGCTTAATTTGCTTATACATGGCACACAAGTACCCACATCAAGCGAACTCCGTACACCTACGCACAAGTTATACAGGAAGCCCCACCCATAGCACACACACACACACACACACACACACACACACACACGCGCACACACACACACACACACACACACACAAGCCGGTGCATGCTATCCGTTCTCAGAAGACATAAAACAAGATTCCTGGAAGTCTCTCTCTTTCTCTCTCTCTCCAACCTAGTGCATGCAGTCTGTTTTAATGGTTAAGTAGGCTACTAATGACTTCAACGCGGCATTAAGGACAGTTCCATAAATTTTGCGTGTTGATTTTAGTGAAGTATTTCAAACAGATTTCAACACTGTAATAAGTAGTGATCTCATGTGCGTTAGTGTGCAATTTTTGCCTTCATCTCTCTCTCTCTCTCTCTCTCTCTCTCTCTCTCTCTCTCTCTCTCTCTCTCTCTCTCCCTCTCTCTCTCTTTTTCTTTCTCTCTCTCTCTCTCTCTCATGCACACAGAGAGCAAACACAGACCCACTTGACACACAGATCACGTCCCACAAACACAGCCCTTCCTCCTGCAGCACGTGTCACTTTTTCATCAGCCTGGCCACCCACCCACCTGCTTGTTTATCTATCGCGGTCCATTTGCTTAACGTCTCGATCTAGTTATCTATCTAAGTGTGCCTCGGCCTATGTCTTGGTACACTTATATGAGGTCAGCACGTCTGTCTGGCTAACTTTATGGGTTGTATTTTCGTTATTGTTGTATATATCCTTTGCAGTTCTTCATAATGATTAATATTCTTGTGTATGGTATATTAATATGTCCGTAAGATTTCCTTATTAAAAGACAACAAAAGTATAAGACAATGATACGTGTAATATGCCTAGGAGATAGCCTGGGATGGGATGCTTGAAAGTCTCCTAAGATCACGAGAAAACAGTTTTATGTATTATATTCTTGTTCCTTTAGGAGGCTCCCTAACACCTCCTCCGTAACGATTTATTTTGCAGATTACATATTAATCTGTATGCCGGTAATATCCTTTTTAATATCAAAGTACTCCTAATAAAATCGGAAGAAAATAATAAAATTCAGGATACAGAAAGACCTGGTAAGGAGGTGTTTGGGAGCCTCCTTGACCAATGAGAATATGAGTGTATGCCACCTATTCCGGTGCGTGTAGTAGGCTCACTTTGCAGCTCTTTCTTACGTGAGTTTAGCGGTACTTTGGAGAGAGGCCTTCACATGGTGGTACCAATGTGACCTGGTGGTGGAGCTGCCCGGCTAAAAACAAAAAATGTTCCTCAATCACTTTTGCATCCCCCGAAAGGAGAACGGTGGACTACGGAAGAAGGGTAACGTCGGCCTGCAGTTCACCGGGTTCACGTTCTGCTGAGCCTTGGCTTGCAACTCCTACTACTACGACAACTACAGTGTGAGTTTAGGAGGTTCCCCACAGTAACTCTTCCTGACTGCTATGAGCTATAGCTTCATATAACACATTACTTATTTCCTATGTTCTCACTGCAACCTACGTCAGTATTAGAGAGACATACATAACACACGAGGGCATTTTAGGATGCAACATGGAACATAAGTCGCAAAGGATGAGACTTGGAAGCTTCAAAAGACGTAGATAATGCGACACTTTGTCTATCTCATGTCTTAATCATTCGGTCAAATTGGATTCAAGCAACAATTCACGCAAAACACCTTGTAACAGACTGAATAGCTGCCGCCTTTAGACCTGGGTACGACTTGGGTTACTGTATTCTTTGAAAGACATCCATTTTTCTCATCAGTCAGATCAATCACACACCTAGGACTCGGCTGTACTGTCATCGTTCAAAATAAAATATTGATATAAAAATTGTGGCTAGGAATTCTTAGCATAATCAGTCAGGCTTAATAGACATTGGATATACGAATAAGTCTGAATCACAGGTCTATGTTCAGTCCACATTTACTTCAGTCACCGGTACGCAGAAATGTTGCCTTATAATTCATTACAGGCAGTAAAAAGAAAATCCTGTCTTGATGATGGATAAATTTTGAACACCTAATTCCATCAACCAAAGGATGTAATTTTTATTTCATCATGTTTCTCAGCTAACTATCTTATTCAGTTTAGGAACGATCTCTCATACTGTGCAGGCTCATAAAAGTTTGTATCTAACACCTCCAGTTCGATAAACCTCTTGTCTGAAGGTAACATGTAAAAAAAGAACAAAAAAAAATCATTGGAGTGAACTGGTAAAGGAGAAGTTCCCTAGATACAAAATTCCTGGCGATGCAACACTCGTAGAAAACAGAACTGACAGATATCACATTAAGAAAAAAAAAAATCGTCGACTGATCCCGCCCTAATCCGTACCCTGTGTGTCTCTTGACCGATCGCTAATGGCTGAGACATAATCATCTCTTGATCTCGTCTCATTTTATCCTTGTCTGATTAAATATACAAGAGGATAACTGCTTTGCTAAGAGAGGGCCTTCCTGAGCTGAATTAAAAGATCCACGGGGAAACAAAAATGTAAGCATATCCCAGTATTATCAGAGACTCATTAACACCATCGCTTAGAGAGGTCTCCCCCACGCAAAAGGGAAATCGTCTGGAGGTAACAAGACTAGAAAGGAATAGACGTCATCGTACTAAAAGATACTAAAGAAGTGCAAATAGTCTCCTTCAAGTTAGATTTTCAAGCAGATACGTCCCTAAGGACAGTCCGACTTCAGCGACATTGTTCCAACTAACTTGACCTAATAAAGATTTAACATAACAATCAAAAGGCTAATCTAGCCTAACCTAACCTGACTTTACTGAATCTAACCTACTCTAATCTAATCTAATCTACCCTAATCTAAGCGACCGCGTACCTGCTTTGTGCCTGCAGAATGTCAGCCGTAAGAACCGTCAGCTGGCATAACTATCAACCGAAATAACTGTCAGAAAAATAACGAAGAATTTGTGTGTGTGTGTGTGTGTGCTGAAACCAAAGAAGACATAACTAGTCTAGTGATATTATTAAGGTCACTTCTGGCACTGTTGAGTCTATCCTTTCAGCTTATATCAGCCATTTTCAGACCCAGTTCAAGCAAGCGAGGTTCATTTCTGTCAGCAGTTAGGATCGTCAAGTTCATTTAGTTCATTAGTAAAGTTCAGGACCACTGACGCCCTTCATATCAAAACTGGTACTATCAGATCAGTTCAGGTCCATTCTGGTCCATTCAGGAGTAGTTGGGTCCAGTCAAGTCTTGTTAGACCCAGTAAGATTTATAAATGCCATTCAGTTTCCACTTTGGCCCTTCCATTCCATTTCAGTTTAGTCAGATAGGGTTTGAGGGTACTGTTGTCGCTAAAGGTTGGCTGATATGGGAGTGGTGATGGTTCGTCAATATTTTCTCTGAGCAGAACAACTAAAACAATAAGACCACCATCACCACCACCACCACCGCCACCACCACCATCACCAAAAATGCAATCACGCTCCTTTCTCATTAACCTGGCTTCTCACAATGCAGCTAACACAAAAACAGGCGGTTATTAAAGTGTAAGATGTGGAATAAATCGCAAGGGAGCAGACAATTAATAACCTGGTAAGCCCATGATAACTTGATCCCTAACGCATTCATTGCACACTTAATAGGACACAACAGCTGATCAAAGCAGACACGCAGTACCAAAATAAAACATGATCAATATCGTCGTGAAAACTACAAAGGAAACTGTAATTTTTAGAGGATGATAGGTCACCCCAAAGATGAATAAAATTATCTGACATTACCCTGAATAAACGCATCAAAACTTCCGTCGTCGTGGGAAACAAAATGCTTCGAACCCAATTACCCAACAGAAGGAAAAGAGCCCTAATTCAGTCTTTCTTCTCACTGCAGTCATTAATTCTGAAGCTAACAGCCAAACCATCCATCTCACTTGTTTGCATCTGCTGACAGTGAACGTGTCTGCCCCTCTCTCGGGAATGACGGCCTCTCTCGGATCAACCAGACAACTACTTACCTCGGCCAAAGAGATCGGTGGCTGGTTAGTGGGCCTCCTCTGTCTACATGCATTACAATTAAGTTGCATGTCCATTTTCTAAAGCTTCTCTCTCCGTTTCTGGCTGCCTTTATCTGTTTGCCTGCCTGCTTTATCTGTCTGCCTGTCTGCCTTTATCTGTGTGTCTTTCTCCTTTATCTGACTGTCTGTATGCTCTATCTGTCTGTCTGCTTGTCTTTATCTATGTGTCTGCATTTATCTGTATGTCTGCGTCTGTCTATCTGTTTGTCTCTTTCATTATTCGAGCCTTCAAAATCTTGCATCTACCTCACATACAAAAAAACAAAAAGGTAGAAGGAAAAAAATCATCATCATCATCATCATCATCATCATAATTTTATCCCTTTTCCTGCGTAGAAAACAATGATACAAAAACGTAGAAGTATAAAAAAGATACTTCCAACGTCAAATAAAGAATAAGTCATAATTTGCAATAATAATAACAAAAACAAAGCTCATAACGATATATAAAGCCAGCGACCCTAAATAATCGGTAAGAGAAAGTTTGTAAAATGGTAAAAATTCCTGGATTTCCACCTCGCTGACGACGAAGGCACGGCGATGCAAATTTGACATGCAAATAATATACACAAAAGTCTGATTCGACGTGCATAATTATCCAGACGTTGTATTTGCCTAGGAATTGGGTGCTGTGTACTGAAGTGAGGCATTTTTGTGGTAGTGGTGATGGTGGGTGTGGTAGTTGTGGTGAATGTTGTTGTGCTTGTGACTGTTGTGGTAGTTGTGGTTATGACTAAATTTATGATAGGGTAGAAGTCCTGGTCCTTGTGGTAGTTGAAATTATTGTGGTGGGAGTATGGCTGCTGAGATGGTGGTGATGGTGGTGGTATTTGTGGTTATTGTGGATAGGGTGATTACTAAAACTTGTGCTAATGGGAACCCAGGGTAGTGGTACTGGTAGTTGTGGTTTTAGCAGAGGCGGTGGTGTTCGTTGTAGTAGTAATGATTGTGGTTGTGGCGGCAGTAGTGGTTTGTTTGTGGTAGCAGTAGTGGTTGTGGTAGGAGGCTCTGAGAAGGTAATGGTAGTTGTAAGTTAAATAATGTGATTCTGGTGTTAGTAATTGTTACGGCAGTAGAAGATGTGGTATTTGTGGTTAGTGTGATTGTTGTGGAGGTACTTGCAGCTGTGATTGCAGTGGTAGTGGTTTGTGGTGTTTTTGGTAGTAGTTATTGCTGTAGTCGAGGGGAGTTTGATATGAAAGTATTACAGCGCGCCTGCTTTAATCCAGTAAACATCCCTAAACACTTTTCAGTTTAGTTAATGGCCGGATGTAGCCAGATTAGAGGGGCTGATTTAGTTCACTTGATTAATACCCAAAGATACATATTCCTACCCAGTAAGTAAGTCTCTCTTAAATTTCATGCTAACACAGCTTACTATTCATTTTGAGGGAGTGGCTCAGTCCCGTCAAGTGAAAACATCCCACTAATGTGCTCGTTAGAGTAGTATGTACAGCGGTATGTCAATGCTTGCTGTGGTAAGGGGGACTCTGATGGTTAATTATTACAGTACTGTTAATTGCGGCGTTAGAGGCTGTGGTTGCATTTGTGGTGGTGGCGTTCCTGGTTGTGGCTGGTGATAGTGTTGAGTATTTTGCCTGGGACAGTTGTGGTTTTAATGTTAGTTCTGAGAATGATGTGATTAGGACTCTGGTACTTATGGTATAGTTATGGAGATGGTAGTGGGTGTAATGGTAGTGGGTGGTGGAGGGGATTAAAGTTCTGTGTTATTAGTGGTTATGGTAATAAGGAGGTCGATATTTATGGCAATGGTGATTGTGGTGGTTGTGGCGAAATTAGGTTAGGCTAAGTTGTGGGGAGCTATGTTCTCTGGTATTAGTGGTTGTGGAGGTGAAGTGCTTGCGGTGGCTGTGGTTCAGGTGGCAATTATGTGGATGCTTAAATAGTAGTGGGTTAAATACTTATGGTACTGGCGTTTGTGTAACTGTGGCTAGAGACAGTTATGCTGGTGCGTGGTTGTGGGAGTGCAGTTATGGTATGAAGTCTGTGATTATTATAGTTAGCCAGGTAGTTAAGTATAGAGGTTAGGAAGTTAGGGAGTTATGACATTGGTATTTGTGGGTAATGTGGTAAAAGAAGCAGTGGTTGACAGGTTATGAAACTGTGGTAGTGGTGTTTGTGTTATTGTTATATAAGTGATAGTTACCTTGCCGGTTTAAGTACTTGTGGGATTGGTTGTTGTGGTAGCTGTGGTTAAATAAGCTGTAATGTAGACAGATTAAGATATTGTGGTGTGGGTGTTTGTAACTGTAATTAAAGAGATAGTATTCTAGTTATGTTGATGGGATAGGTAGTTATGGTACTGGTATGACTGCGGTATAATTGAAGTACTGGTGTTTGTTGCACTCGCGGGTACAGAGGGAGTTATGTGGCTGGTTTAGGTTTATGTGGCTGGTTCAGGTAGTGGTTAATGAAGCAGCAGTGTAGACAGGTTAGGTATATATATCATTTGTATTTGTGATGTGGTACTAGTAATGGTGTTTGTGTTGATGTGCGGGTACTGGTGTTTGTACTGTGATACTGGTATTAGTGTCTGAGTTGTAGTACTGGTGCTGGTGTTTGTATTGTGGCACTGGTACTGGTGTTTGTGCTATGGTACTTTTATTGGTATTTATGCTTTGGTGCTGGCACACATACTGCTAGGAGGCTGTATTTACGAAGGCAGTTTAGGTGATTGTGGTATTGGTGTTCGTGGTAGCTGTGGTTAAAGAGGGAGTTATGTGGTTGCTGAGGTTATTGTGGTACTGGTAGCTGTATTCACTGTAGTAAATGTAGATGGCTTAAATAACTGTGAGCTGGGTAGTTGTAACAGTGTTGGTGGCGAATATGATCGCTTTGATTTATGCGGAACCTAAACAAACAGCTAATGAATTCGACAGTTATGGTGATGTAGGTGAAGACTGTGATAATTGTGGCAGCTGTGTTATTTCAGATGATGATTGTGTTAGCGTCGGTAACGTGCCTCTGCTGCATTTATTGGCTGTCTGTTCCTCAATGTATGTTCTTATCTTTGCTGAAAGGGACTCATCATGTTCATCAGGATATTTGTACATAGGTTCGTGAAATTATTCCATTTGGCTTTTAATTGCCTCAACACGAAGCCACCTTTCTTGCGTTATTCTGTTAATGGGGAGGGACGCCTTCAAGTGACTGGTATAGCTGGGTGACTCCACTGCCTGGTTATACAAACGACCCTCACCTTCGCCCCCTGTTCCCCAAAAGGAGGATGGTGAACTGCAGGATGAGAGGAACTTCAGCCTGCAGTCCACTGAGTTCACGCTTGAAACAAACTTAGGGGTACAACAAAAACAATCTAACAACAACATCAACAACAACTACTACTACTACTACCACTACTACTACCGCTACTACTACAACTACTACTACTACTGTAACCACTACTTATTCTTTGCTACCGCTAAACAGTTTTATTCAATCTTGCAAGGAACACTGGTGATGAAGGGGTTACACTATTTAAATCTTACAGTTCCATCACTACAAACGTTTCGTCAAGTTAGATAAATTTGTCCACAATGTCCAGTGGGCGCATATTATAAAGGCGTCATTGTATTGCAAGGGTGTATTGCAAGGGTTAAAGACGTTCATTGCAACGTTAGGATTGCTTTACTTGGCAAATTTAATCTAACTCCTTCACAAGATTATTATAATTTATGTTTTGTTGATGTTTTGTCATTTTTCACAGATTTTTCTTACCTGATAATATATGCATCTGCTCAACCACTATTGTTGCCTAAGTAAAGAAATGGTTAACTGCTTGTGTACTAATGAGAGAGAAATGTTTCTCTGTGGCTTGTTTTTATACGGTTTTTAAAAATTCTGTAAATTAAATATCATATCAGCTAAGCAAGTATGTTATCTGACTGAGGTCGTTATCTGGTTACTAATTATTACACTTAATAGGAATTTACTCATGAATGGCGAAGGATGAAATCGACAGCGTTATTTTGGAATCAAAGGAGCATATAAGTCAAGTTGACCGAAATTATACTTTAAATCCCTATTCGTGACAAGTTTGTACATTTCCGGGACTTTTTCACGTCCGTCTTTTTTTTTTTCTCTCCGACATAATTTCGTTACCTGCGTGCAAAAATGTTCCCCCTCCCTTAGGGAAAAAAAAAATGCATATACGTAGGTCAGGCAGACAATTCGCTGGGCAATTTTGTTTTTATCATTCGATAAGTTATCTTCAGCTCTAATGTCTGGGAAAATCAGAGAAACTGACTCCTTCCTTCCCCGAATGAATATGAATCGATTTCATAGTCGCTGTTATTAATTCCGACCTCTCCCCCCTGCATGAAGGTTTAGTCAACACTAGCACTATATCTGGAGTAATAACAGACGATTCTAATCAGCTGGAAATAAGACACAGAAACCTAAGAGTAGTTGTTTCAATTCTGGCATTTTATTTAGCGTAATACCAAGCGATTATACTTCGCTGAGGGTGAATCATAGAGGTCCAAGAGTATTAACTTCAAGCTTCACCGTAGTTTACAGCACGGTCATTAACAAGTGTCGATAACATATCATTCGAACTAAACTAGCATACAATAAACTAACAAAATGATGACTGTAAAATCAATGGACCGTAATATGCTTCTATACGTATTACTGTCTGTTCTCTTCTCATGTTTGAGTCTCGCCATTCTTTCCACACCACTGATAGTAAGACATCGTTATCGCAATGCTGGAATTGGGCAGAGAAACTAGCAACCGAATGAAACAGACGACAGTGACACCGATGGCAGTTAAATATTGTGGCACATACAAACCCCAGCTCCCTTCTCAAGCTCGGGTTCCGTGGCAGTTTCCCGTGTTGCTGTTGGTAAGCTTCGGTTCCCTACTTTTGGAATTCGACTGGGATACCAGTTGACCACCAGAATGACGACCGTGAAATTGCTCCTGTTAGTCTGCGTCAATGGTAACCAGACTGGGATTAAACCCTCCAGCTAAAATAACGTCACATGTACAGTATTTGATTCTTATTTCTGTCAGATGAGTCTGTTCATTCTACAGGAAACCTCTTGTTGTGAAGGAGGCACTTAAGGCTTGATATATAACGCCAGTCCAGGTAGAAGAGTCTCCTGAGTAGAATTAAATCGTCTGAAGATGGCAAGAGTGAAATATATTTGGGATTTTCGGGCTAAAGGGGTTACGTTGGGTACTAAAAGACTGAACTGGGCTCTGTTTCATCTAGCTCTACCTTCCCTGCATCCATGAGTCTGCCTTATCGCTTTCCTTTCCCTACAGCTTATTTTTCGCATTTTCTTTCACTCTCTCTTTTCCTCTCCCTCCATATTACCCTCCTCAGTTTGACATTCTTCAGTCCTTCATCTTTTCACTTTAATTCCTCATTATCTATCTGTCTATCAATCTACCTATG
>JAGKTI010000288.1:0-44779 GCA_018397915.1 Birgus latro
AAAATTAAGTAAAAAAAAAAAAAAAAATCTAGCACGTCAGACTCAGCTAGTTGGGTAAAAAAAAAAAAAAAAAAATCTCAAAATTTGGAAAAAACCGTCTGGAGGCAGCCGCATAAAACTTAAGTCAGTGGTCGCTAGCTGGGTATAATTCCTTAAAAAAAAAAAAAAGTTTCGAAAATGGAAAAAAAAATCGTCTGGCGGCAGCGCGCATAAAATTTAACGCGTGACGTCATTGAAGAAATTTGTCTTCAGTTCGACCACGTCACCGTAATGACGGCTGGACGCGTAAAATGCACTAAATAATACTCTTCGGTGATTTAATAAATTCAATTAAACCGTCAGAGTGCGCTATTAAAATCAAATAACTGACATTCGGGCTTCAAAAATCATTGCGGAAAGCGCGTCCATCGCACCACGACCGATATCATTTTTTTTTCGAAAATCTACTTTTTTCCCTTATTTACTTACCTGCGCAGCATTAGATGACTCTATATAATACATTTAAGTAACACTAAACAACATAAAAAACGAATTAAACGACGAAAATCGTAAATAACAGGAGCGGACTTACGTGCAGGTCCGCCCGGTTTGGCGTCGCCTCTCGAAGTGCGCCAAAACTTGAAGACACGAGCCCTATAGGTAAGGGCGTGTCCGAATCCACGCCCCTGAAATATCGAGATTAATACAATTTCATTCATTTATACACCCGTAGCCTTTGTTAACCATCTAAATTTACGCCTGCAATTTCTCTATGCTAATTCCATGCGCGAAATATACGGTATACCGCTGCATTTCTATTATTCACGTTAATTTAGATGAGCTATCTGCAGCGAAACGGACAACGGCGACTTGAATTTCTTACATAACGACACTTTAAAGAAAACTAAATTACTCTTCTAAAATTACATGTTAGGCATCCATCGATATTAATATTAATTTGTAATCTACTGACATAGAACTTTTTGGCATTGCCAACACATTATCATTTTTGAGACATCAACCGACTACGAAGGAAGTAGGTTAAGGCACTAGACTGATATGGAAAATTTCCCTATTTCCTCTCCACCTCCTCCCCCTACCACTATCACATTTTCCTCTCCATCTATTCCCCTTCTCTCCATCCATTTACCATCCCTTCAACTTCCCGGATATCCTCTCTAGAGATCAATTTCTGGGTTCATCTCGCCATTCCTCCAATCAATCAAATCAGCATCTAACGGCGTTCCAGCTCACCTGGCGACAGCCACAATCTTATGTATATTCAAAATAAACTAACAGGACCACTATAGGTACCAATTATACACTCCCCGTGACCTATGTATCTCCCTGACGTTGGTGGTAGCAAAAAATAAATAAAAATGACTCAACTGAAAGAAATGGAGCCTACAACTCCCGTGAGTTTCCCAACAACCGACCGGTACCCTTTATTTACCCCCAAAATTACGTTCTCTGAGCGATATACGTAACCATTATATACTCCTCGAGGTCTAGGAATCTCAGGGAAGCTGGAGGTACGAAGACGTTAAGTGAAATGATCGCAGTCAGCAGAAAGACACCTGAAACCAGTCATTTAAATTTAAACGCAATCGAAACGACCAAAAGCATCCTAACGCTATTAAGAATATCCCGAAGTCATTAAAATGATCCTGAAATGACCATGATCATTCTGAAGTGACCATGATCACTCTGAAGTGATCTTGATCATTCTGAAGTGACCAGGAAAATTCTGAAAGTCATCAGGATTATCCTGAAGTCACCAGGATTATCCCGAAGTCATCAGGATTATCCTCTCGCTAACCCTAACAGAAGGATGCAATATATACTGCAGGTATAGGGCAACACCAGCCTGCAGTCCACAGGGAGGACATTTATTACGTCTGGGGCCACAGCAACATCCAATGACAGTCTTGCTATCTCCACACTATTTCACTCAGGAAAGATCTGTCGCACTGAAAGGGTTTATCAATCTTATATCGATCCCTTTCAGAAAAAAAAAAAATCTCACGCTAAAATCATCAGATGGCAAGAATAAGATTAAAGATCCTGGGCCAATGGGTGAGCTAACCACTTCAGTCCAATGGCGTTCTTTTTATTGTACTCTTGCTATGGAATCTCCTGACGATTTTTATTCATCTCAGGAGTGACTTCCCTATTACCCGGCGGTATAAAATATGATGCTAGTCACGAGGAATCGCTAAGGATAGGACAGCTGCAGAACTGACATTTTTCATGCCACTGACATACGGGATGGGCGTAAAACGGACGAAAAGCTCCAAGTTTAAATAAATGAACAAGACAGGGGTTAGACATGGCTTTCATCAACACCGTCACAAGAAAATAATAAGGTAATAATGACAGTAATTTCCCCTAAACTGAATTAACCTGGCTGAGGAGACTAACAGCAAAACAAACAAACAATACGTCGATATAAATGGCTTCACGTAGGAACTTTCCCCCATTTATAATTCCCGCCTCATTTATCATTACTGGCGTCACTGTTTTCATCTGACGGAACTAACCCACTCCCACAAGGATATAAACACCCGTGGCCGCATGACATTCAGTTTACTTCTAGTTATGAGGCAGGAATGCGTCTCCTTGGTTGCTATTTACATCAACTCGACATTCTGAGCTGAAACCACCACCACCACCAACACCATATTACACCATCTTCACCTCCAACAAAACCATCATCATCACCACACCATCTCTACCACCATCATCACCAGCACCATCTCTACCACCATCATCAGCACCACCTGAAACACCACCATCTGCACCTCCAACACCACCACCACCACCTCCAACTCCACCACACCATTTCCACGTCCATCACCACCACACCATCTCCACTCCATCACCACCACCACCTCCATCACCACCACACCATCCACCACCACACCATCATCAACACCCTGTGACTATCAAACCAAATGCTACAACGTAGAAAGATAGCAATTTTAACTCTAGCTGGACTAAACTGCGTGAAAACTCTTAACACAAAATCATTCCCTACAACAAATAATAACACAGCTTACCTTAGTCCTTCGGGCACCGGCTGAGTATGTTCTTGCCCTGCTGCACTACGGTACTCCATTATCCACCACTACTTGCAGCTTTACATATACACCACTAATTGCAACTTCTTATACACCACGGATTGCATCTTCTTATGCCCCACTGATTGCAGCTTCTATTTAATCACCTCTATTGCAGCTTCACTGCTATTTCATCTTAACACTGAGATGGCAGAACTCTCAGCTCAACTTACAGGATACGTGGTCACATCTTCCATCAAACTTTATATGACTGTTCTTTGACGCTCCAGCCAACATTTATTTGTATTACTAACACTTAACACTTGTCAATGCTTCACTTACTATTCCCACACATAGCCTACACTATTTCCAGACTGGAGCAACAACTCAAAGCCATACAGACCTCCTCCCCACATGCCAACCAATAGACTGACTCAGTTATGGCAATCCAATGACGTTTCTAAGCCTCCCCCCCCCCCACCCCATCTCTTTGTGTCTGTCTGTTTGTCTCTGTCTCTCTCTCTCTCTCTCTCTCCAGACGATATTGTACAGTGTAGGGGATACTTCTCTAACAGGAAGGCTTACATGCAGCCTTCATGGCCCCCTTCGCTGCTACAGGTCCGCCCTATTTTGGAAAAAATCGCATTATGGAGTCAATTTCAAAAATCGCGCTACGGAGGCAAGAATGAAATTTAAACAATGCCATCCTCCCAGCTTCTTATGCCACTATGTGTTTCATCTATTTCATTATTATTTAACTGTCCTTCTGCGTTGATACAAAATGTCTGGCTACCACGTGAGTACACAGCAACTATATGCAGGGAGCCAAATACAATAATATGAATAGTGGATTAGAAATGTTAATGCTGTGAGGCAGCACCAACACAGCTATGGCATCAATGCTGACCAAATACAGGCAACGCTGCTTGCAGGACAACACACCAGCCCATCTTTCCTTCACCAAACCCCTTGAGCATCAAACCCCTTGAGCATCAAGGCCGAGTTCCTGCCAGCCACTACCACTGCCCTTATCCAGCCAGCCACCACCACTGCCCTTATCCAGCCAGCCACCGCCACTGCCCTTATCCAGCCAGCCACCACCACTGCCCTTGTCTAGTCTATTATACAGTACAAAGAGGCACTACAAAAGCCTGCACCTGCACCAGAGCCTCGTTGTGACCTAGGATGGGACAGACCAGGAAGACTATGACGAAACCACAGGCAAGAAAACCCTGCAGTCTTCAAAAATTGCACCATCAAGGACGTCATCTTCAGCTGGGCAGAGGCGTGGAAGAAAGTATCTCTTGCCACGCTCAAAAATGGTTGGTGCAAACCCCTCACAAGCCCCGAGACTCCAGCATCAGTGCATGGTTTGGAGCCGACCAGGACGACAGATGTGTTGGCAGTCGCAGGGCAGGGTGATCTGGCCGGGGAGGAGCTGCCACAGTGGTAGGATTGAAGAGAGGTATTAATGTTTCTTGTTACACATTTGTTGTTAAAAATATACCAATACTTCCGATGTCAGTACAGTTATATATATATATACGTGTGTGAGTTCACTGGGTAAATATAGTACAACTTATCGTATTTCCTTTACTTCATTGCCTTGGTATTTCAATTTCTAAGTCCCCTTGGCTTTAAAATCATGTATATCATTGTATCGTCAGCATTCTCTCAGCACCATTGTTCTTTACTGTGCCTCTAAGCTTCTATGAATGTTCAGGCTTTCTCTGAGAACTGTCATATTCCATTACTTATTAACATTCCTCTAAATATTCTTTCCAGTATATCTTAGCATGTATCAGTCCAGTATATCCTCACTATAGCATGTATCAGTCCTTTAAAGTCCAGTCTCATTCCACTTCACTTTAATATCCATCTAATGTGTCCTAAAACTGTATAATATTCCTCTAGATACTCTTTTTCTGTTGTTTTCATCACAGTTCTTATGTCAAGCAAGTTGGAGAAAGAAAAGATAAAAGTACATTGTTTTTATTTATTTATTGTCCATCCCACACAGAGTTACAGTTGTTACATGTCTTAGAAGGAGTACAAGAAAATGGAGTACAATACACAACACAATGGAGTACAGTACACAGCACAATGGAGTTCACTACAGAGTGCTGTGTTTACATGCTGGAAGTCGTCAGTTCCTCTTGGCTGCCTAGAATGGGCAAGTAAAACTGGTTTTATATCCTAGAGAGAGAGAGAATGTGAGTGATAAATAACCTGACAGATAGATAGGTATACGAGTAAACACACACACACACACACACATCTTCCGCCAACAGGAACTTTCCTCACGAGTGGGTGACCTTCTTGATGGAAGAGAGTGTACTGCTAGGGAATACGGAGAGAGGGAGGAGGGGGGGGGATGCTGGGAAGGTGCTATACTCCTCTCACTCTTTACTTATCCTGATATTCCCATTCCTCTACCTTGAATGCGGAGTAACAACAGTGCATTAATGTTAGTATATGGTGATAGTCACGAAGAAGTGCTGTGGAAAGGATGGAGAGCCGTAGTATTGTCTTTCTGTGCCACTGAGCTACGTGAAATAAGCTGCAAAAGGACGAAAATCTGGGCCAAGTTAAGGTGAGAGGAGTATAGAATGACACGTACCTTTCTCGTCTTATCATTCTTGATTTGTTTGAGAGATTCCTTTTGCGTATTACCTTTTGATGTTATGTCTGTCTGTATCTATCTGTGTACCTACCTGTCTATCTATTTATCTATCCATCTGCCTGTCTATATATATCTATCTACCTATCTACCTTATACATTCATCTATCTATGCGCGTATGTGTGGCTGGATAGACATAAATATATAGTGAGAGAGAGAGAGAGAGAGAGAGAGAGAGAGAGAGAGAGAGAGAGAGAGAGAGAGTTATTCCTAGCAAGACTATTATAGTTAGACAGACAGATAGATAGATCAGACAAAATAAAATGAACGATAGATGGATAGATAGATAGAACCATGTAGGAACTTTTTTCTCCCTGCACGGAAACTCAACGCTGTGTGTCCAGACATCTCGAAATGAATGCATCTTGAATTTGTCTCTCTGTTATCTTGTTTTTGTTTTTTTTTTCTTGGGGGAGGGGGGACAGTCTTGCGGGCTGGCCTTTGGTTCCTTCTTTCTTGCATTAAAAAAAGGAGCTGTGTAGGTACTTTTTCGCCCTGCACGTGGATAATCTCAAGGACTCACACAGGTAAACAGACACACCTGGCAATCCTTCCCGGTGCCCCAATCCCTGCCGCATCTCCTACTCCTTTTCTCCTCAGTTCCCTACAACCAGGTTTAGAGGTTGGTTATACACCGTGTGCGCTCCTTTCCTCTCGACGTGTTACACAAAAACCCATAACTCCTTCCAATAACCGACTGATACAAGCCATACCTACATAAAAAACTGTCAATATACTGAGAAAAACTCGAAATTGGTGTAACAGTTGTGTGAAAAGAGGTGAAATTTAGAAAGGGAGAAAGAGGCGTGTCTAAGTGAGAGTGGGTAGTGAGCAAGCAGTGTGTTTTGTCTTTATCATTTGAGTTCAGTGACACAGAGTTGTATTTTATAGTTTACCGTCCCGTACTGAATGGGTTCATGGAATGTGTACATCCTCTTACCAGGGAGAGAGAGAGAGTATGTGTGTGTGTGTGTTACCCGGAAAGCTATAGCATACAGCAACAAGAACCAGATAGTCAGGTACCACACATTATCCCCCATTACCCCTAACCTCTCATGAACCACACTCAAAAAATGACCTTTACCTACGCTACCATGGCGTCTTATTCTACTTTATTACCTCAGTCAGCCAAGTTGGAAGGAGGATATGTATTTACCCGAGTATAGAATCACCCATGTCTGTCTATGTACAAGATATAAAGTTGTTATCGGCATTGTGTCAAGGAAGAGTATCTGTATTCGGATGCAGGGATAAGTACTAAATTTTAATTGCGCTGGCGGAGGTATGCGCTCTGTGAGGCTGTAACAGCGCAGACTACGACCGTACTATGTGAGACTGTAACAGCATTCGTCTTATTGGAAAGAGGAATCACAGCAGTACATCATAAACTATAGATAAAAACATACAGTTTCGAGTATACAACAAGAAAACTTCCGTATGGCCCCATTACGATTTCAAAACATGGGCGAGGCACGTCAACTGCGAGTGCTGTGTTACGTGATGTGTGTGGTGTTACTGGGCTACACTGCGATATCACACTGGGTGCTACGCCGACCGCCCGACCCAACAATCCTTCCCCCCACCACCATCGCCCCTCCGCATCACCACCCTAGCGGACTTAGGTAAACAGAAGGGCCTATTTTATGTGTTTAATTGTACGGTAGATATAATGCATGTCTGTTTCATATATTTTTATGGATTTATTGTCTACATTACTTTCATAATTACCCTCGCTGCACCACACCACAACCCTCTGGAACTCAGGACACGTACGTTTGCACAGGTGTACCTCTCAGGTGGATTTCGGGGCCTTGAATTCTGAGGGTGGATTTGACTAGTAACCAGGGAGATTCATTTACCCTAACCTGACAAAGATCCCTAACCCCTTTCAGCTCGATGGTCAGGTGTAGATAGACTTATGGATGGATTTGACTATATCCTTCCCATTCTTCGTGACTTGCATGTTTTTAAGTAATGGTACTGATCATACTTCAGGGTGGATATGGTAACTAAAGTATACGCATGGTTAAAATGAACTGAATACTGAACAGAAAATAGTATTACTGAGAGAAAAGAGTATCAGGCAAGAGTATCAAAAGAAAAAAAAAAGTATCAGAAGAGAGAAAAGAGTATCAGAAAAGAGTACCAATTAATAGGGGACTGATCAGAAAAGAGAATCAATTATAAATACGTGAAATAAATCGCCAAAAGGAATGTCTTAGGAAATCTCCAGGTGTACATTTATGGAAGAGTTTATGACTGTGACTCACTTCTTATCGAGCTTGCATGAGAGAGAGAGAGAGAGAGAGAGAGAGAGAGAGAGTGTGGGTGTGTGTGTGTGAGAGAGAGAGAGAGAGAGAGAGTGTGTGTGTGTGTGTGTGTGTGTGTGCATGTGAGAGAGAGAGTGTGTGTGTGTATGTGAGAGAGAGAGAGTGTGTGTGTGTGTGTGTGTGTGAGAGAGAGAGAGTGTGAGAGTGTGTGTGTGTGTGTGTGGGAGAGAGAGAGAGTGCGTGTGTGTGTACTGTAGTTACGTAAGATGCAGATCTGTGTAAGGTCACTCTTCTTGTTGGATGGACGAAGGTGATCGTGGACAACAAGGAGGGGCGGATATACCCTGTTAAAACGAATGTTGTATGAGAGGCAGTGAGAAGGTGCCAGTCAAAAATTTCTCCTTGAATTTGGACACAGAAGAAATGAGATGCTGAGTGACTGCCTGACTGAGTTTAGTGGTAGGGAAAATGGGTCTATCACTCTATCTATCTGATCTGTGTGTCTGTGTAGGCCAAGAGGTGAATAAAGTTTGAATTCTATATGCTGTCTCTCAGATTTCCTTATCTGTGTCAACATATCAATTGCTTGACTGATTATTACAGTTTGATGTCGAGTGAAGAGGTCGGCGAACAGAGTGAAAATGTGTTATTCTTCAACCGAGTGCCCAAGACTGGGAGTGAGATGGTAGTTCTCTTGCTTCAGTGGCTACAGGGTCAAAACACTTTTAGGCACATCAGGCTCAAGAACTCAGTCAGGCGCCACCTTAACCACACGGAACAGGTAAGTTATATGTTCTTGGCAGAAATGGCGAACCACTTTTCCCTGATTGTGCCATCACAATGAAGTGTGCTGACACTCACCAGCCAGCATCATGTCATACCTTCCATATTTATCATTCTCCCATGAATATCAGGGAGTATCCTTCCCATCCTGTACTATTTTGTTGTGTACTTCATATTACTTTCACATCAAAATATTTAATGTAACACCCCCCACCATTACAGCTGAAAGGGAAGTGTCAGCAAACTTTTGATCAGGATACTGCAAACTCTAAAACTTAGTACTGTGTTGCTATCTACTGACAGTGGGATCTTGCAAGTGAGGTGAGCCAGAAAGTTGAAACAGCTGGTGTGACCCACGTGAGTTTTGACCGTCATGTCTACTTCACCAACTTCACAGCACTGGGACTCAAGATGCCACTGTACCTCAACTTCATCAGAGACCCTGTGGAGAAAATGGCTTCCAGGTGGGTAATGTCTTGTCATTGGTGAAAAGAACTTGGGCCATATTCAAGGTGACAGAAGGGGGCTTGTAGCACCTCTTCCTTAGCTCACCAATTCCTGTCTCTCAGCCTCATACAGTCTTCTCCCCCTCCTCTCCTATAACCTGGTAGCAGAGCGACCTGATTATATTGGTGCCACCACAGTAAACTGTCCCTCTCCAGCACCTACACAGTAAATGAGGAACATATGTAGCAATGAAAAAGTTAATTTAAATTATCACCTCCACCAATTATCCTAGCTCCATCCCACAGGTTCTACTATGCTCGAGTAACCCCACATCCAGGCGCAGTGACCCCAGCTGGCTACCACACCCCTGAATGGCCACCTTATGTAACCTTGGAGGAGTGTGTTGAAAACAGTGGCGCCCAGTGCACCTTTATTACTGGACAACATTATGACCTCACCATACCTTACTTCTGTGGGCACCAGGAATTTTGCAGGTCAGTCTTGGCAATATCAAATCATTATTTTCCACTTAACTTGGCACAGGCACTCTCTTGGATTTCTTTTCTCCAAAGTTTCCGGCAACAGTTGGGAGTAGTTAGCTGGTTTTGGCACCTGGTTTAGCTTCCAGTCCAAAGTATTAGCTGATCATTACCAACCTCAGTATGGAGATTTCTTGAGGGAAACCATGGCATCATTTGACTGTCTGATTTGATTACTGACAAGTCATGAGGTTTGCTTGTACTGCAGGAACTAACATGTGATTATCTTTACCATTCTCAGGGAGCTGAACAATGATGCAGCACTCCAACAAGCCAAAGAGAATGTGGAGGCTTGGTATCCTGTAGTGGGGGTGTTGGAGGATATCAACACAACACTTACAGTCCTCCACTACACACTTCCTAACTTCTTCTATGGTGTTATTGATCTATACTACAACCAGCTCCTAGGTGGGTTACATTTTTTAATAAGCGCTTCATTTTAATGTAAGAAAAAAAAAACACAGGGCAAAAGGACCTGGGACAAGGTCATAGAATGTGACCCCAGAGATAAAGGACTGAATTGGGAGGCTGCCAGAGATCGAGCCACCATTAGGTGTACCAGGCTGAAGCATGCAAGCGTGTTGGAGCCTTTATAAACAATACGAGACTTCTTTTTGATGCCGCACTGGTGCTGGTGAGGGATGACTTATGTGGTGGCACTGCTTACATGAATGTCCCTCAACTCCCTACCTATCTCCCAAGAGGAAAGATGGCAGAAAGGCAATATCAACTTGCAGCCCACCACACGGTAGTTCAGGTGAGCCTGGCGTCATAACAATGAAAACATTGGCTCTCTAAACTAATGGAATCAGTTTTGGGATAACAATGCAACACCCACTATCCTCCACCACACACTTCCTTCTATTTCATTATTTCTTTCAGCATGTCCAAGAACCACCCACTTGATGCAGTGTTATCATCAGGTGACTACAGTGCATGACAAGGCAAATGGTTTCTTGTAGCAGAAGAACCCATGAATTCATAATCCTGGATTGGACTGAACAGAGCATAAAAAGAAATGCCTTCATACCTCACATTTCCCGAACAGCACAACTACTTATTACACATGCCTTGTAAATAGTTGGTTGGGAGGGACACAATGGTAGTCCTGCCCAATTATGCAAATGTCCCTAAACTTCCTCCTTATCCCTTGAAAGGAGGAGGGTGGACTGAAGGAGGACAAATTCAGCCAACAGTCCACCAGGTTCACATATATATGAGTCTGGGGTTAAAACAAGGGTGATGACAGTAAAACAACAACAAAACCATAAAAACAACGCTCTCCTTAATCACTGCTCTGTTTTCCTTCCAGCTCCGCATCACAACAAAAACTGGCATCGTCCCAAAACCACCCCTGAAGTTGAAGCGGTTCTCAGGAAAAATCTGACACACGAGTATGAGTTCTATAATTTTGTGAGGCAGAGATTATACCAGCAATACCAACAGCTTCCAGATACTTAGCATATATTAACAATGTCAAGAGCTTCCAAATACTTAGCTTATCTTCATCACCACTGCCAAAACCCCAAAAGTGAAACAGGTAGGATCCAGTCAGAGATAAAGTACAAAAATAGTGCAATGCAATATGTGTATCGTTACAGTAAACTGCTGCCCAATACTAACATTATCATCCTCAACTCTATCACTCCATTCACTAATAAATAAAGTGAGTAAGGATCCAGTAATAGGGGAAGTCTTAAAGAAAAGTATCAACTCAGTGCCCAGTGAAACAGATCATACTTTAAGCCTTCTTTTCTTGTCTCCATCCCACACAATATATCTTTCAAAACAAATGAAAAATAAAAAGCTGTCATTGTCCTGGCCATCATCATCATCAACTCAATTTCCCACTTCTTAAGCTGTTATGATCCAGAGATAGGAAAAATGCAAGTACAAAGCAGAACAATCAACGGAAAACCTAATGAAATGGGACACATCGAAAGTCTTCATCGTAATTCCAACCAGTTCTTTAATATATCTAACAGGCTATGCTTCCTGTGCTCTAATGCATGTATTATAAAACAAAAATATACTCTTATGCCACCATCATCCCTCCCTCTCTCTCTCTCTCTGGTCAGGGAAGATTCAGAAACACAGATGTACAACAAAGTGCCCTGTGAAATAAGCCATACAATCATCCACACATCATCCAATATACAGTACAATATTTAAGTGACAAGGGTGATGTAAAAGGAAAAAATATATAAACAAGAACTTTCTCTGGTAATGTATGATTTATTGAATGATGAAAGGATACATAGTACTCCATATCCATTGAAAGACATTGTCAAACTAACCAAATCTGATGGTTAACATTTAAATAATTATACTACAGTTACATACATAATTCGATTTGGGCTGTGGGGGAAAAAAAAATTGGGGGGAACAAATAGGGAAAAATTGCCAGTAACCCAAATGAAAAAATATTAAATAAAACTCTACTAGCTGACAGACCCAGATGGTTTTGATGACAGGTCTAGTTATATGTCATGTATCGTGGCGTTGCTGAGAACTTGGCATATGCCTTGATGACCTTGTTTACTGCATCTAGGAAGTCCTTCTCTGTGGCAACTTTGCGTCGGGCACGGATAGCGTACATGCCAGCTTCTGTGCACACCGATCTGATCTCTGCACCTGCAATAGTGGACATGTACTTGTAAAATACATCAGGTGAAGTATCCTGTGATGGTCTGGCCATGTGAAGAGAACAGTGAATGAAAGACTGATTACGATGCATGGAGAGAACTGAGAATAACACACCAACTAGAATATGTGAAGTGCAGAGAATGAGAGATTGACTAGTACAATGTATGAGTTGGAGGGGAGACTAGAGATGAGGATCATGGATGGTGTGGCAAGATACTTTATGTTATTAAAGGTGTGAGTTGGAGGGAGGGCATCCTGATGGAGTTAATTATCTTGTAACCAACCCCTTTTAAGATTAATTCATCTGTATATACAGTATATATAGACAGCCAAATTCAGAAACCATAGACCATGCTAGCCAGCACTGGTCACATTTCACAATACAGGTACTTCAGTGTGATGGCAGGATCCAGAAGGAGGAAAACAAAAATTTAAAAATATCATAAGAGTTATCAACATAAATCTACAAACAGGTATTCTCTTTCAGCTTACAATATTATTTAGCAGAGGGATATTCACAGCTTCATAAGGTATACAAATAAACCCTACAACCCACCTGTACTGTTGGGGCACAGTCGAGCCAGCAGGTCAAACCGAATATCTCGTTCCACCGACATGGACTTGGCGTGTATCTTGAATATGTGAGTCCTGCCCTCCAAGTCTGGCAGGCCAAACTCAACCTTGCGGTCCAGCCGGCCAGGACGCATCAGGGCCGGGTCAAGGGTGTCTGGACGATTTGTAGCCATCAGTACCTGGTTAAAAAATAAATACATAAATAAAAACATGGTAAAAGACATATTAATAATGCTGAATAATCCTGTCAATTTGTAATTCCCAACCAGAAATGGGGTGAGGTAAATCCTGATACAAAGACAATGCATGAAAGTAAAACTATTAAACAGCAAAATAAACCTACAAAATGTACAATATAATAAACGGCAAGAGTAATCAATAGTGCAGCTCCATATGCCTAGCCTTCCTCTCTATGCAGCCAAGGCAGGCAATGCAGAAAAATAAACTACAAGACTACACTTACTTCAGCAGTGAGTTAGGGGGTAATATAAAAGCACTCATCAGTTAGTGTACACAATGCTTCTAGTCCACACATGAGCAGTGAAATCTGAAAGCTGCTGATGATTTACCTATTAATAAATCATACACATCTACAAGTTATTATTGAAGTTATTATAGACAAATTATACAATGATTATTCAGCACCTTAATTAGCAAACAAATCAGGAATAATATGGCTATGTACCTTTAGATTACTCAGTTTCTCTTGTTTTGACTGAATCTACACTCTATCATGAACACATACAAGCATCCGGCATTACCTTAATATTACCACGTGCGTCAAATCCATCAAGCTGGTTGATGAGTTCCAACATGGTTCTCTGCACCTCATTGTCACCACCGGCACCGTCGTCAAACCTTGCACCACCAATGGCATCAATTTCATCAAAGAAGATCAAACACGCTTTCTTGGTGCGGGCCATCTCAAACAGTTCACGCACCATTCGGGCACCCTGACAAGATTAAAAAGGTAATTATCATCATCATCCCAACAGTGTCCCACAACTTCAGTGGGGTGGGTTGGGCAAAAAGAGAAATCATTATTATCAAAGAAATATTGTCCAATATTACAGGTGTGGGTCAGAAACAAGAAGAGCAAAACCAAACTAGAAACAATTAAATGTCCACTCAAATAAGCCACGTATCCATTAAAATAAAAATCATTATAATCTTCCCAACCCTAATTCCTGTATGCATAATCCAGTAATTAATAAGACCATCAAGCTCAGCACACAGGAAACAGACAACACACTCATTCAAGACTGAAAATTCTGGCTGCAACTCAGGAAATAGCACACTCATAATAACGACATGACCTATGCTCCTCATGGGACAAAACTGGATTAGATGATGGTATTATTAATACCAATAGGTAGCCCAATTATTAATTAGGCAATGGGGTCGAAAGGGTCCACAAACAGGATCAGTGAACAGTAAAATATGAGTTTTCAAGAGAACATCCAGAGATCCAGAGAAATGGGTCACACAATCATTCCGGGCCAAAGAATCCTGTTTACCTCTCCTACATATTTCTGCACCAGCTCGGACCCAATCACTCGGATGAAGCAGGCATCGGTGCGGTTGGCCACAGCTCGAGCACAAAGGGTTTTGCCGGTTCCAGGAGGGCCAAACAGAAGCACACCTTTAGGGGGTTCAATTCCCAAATTGACAAACCTCTCAGGCTGAAAAACAAAACAAAATATTAATGTTGTGGCAAAAGATTAGTGAGGGTGTTTATCATGGGTCTTTATTAGTGTATATACTGTACCGGTATTTCAAGTCATACAAAGATCCCAGTATTTCATATCCCCCAAGAGGAGGAAGGTCACCTGCTGAATACCAACTTAAGCCTGCTGTCCACTGGGTTGGTGTATCAGTTGAAACTGAGACATGTTGAGTGAAAGGCATCAACCTGTTCCTAACATCTAACTAAAGGTACAGTGAAGCAGGATCCAGAAACAAGGAAAGAGAAATAAAGACACATTGAGAAAGACACTGATACATGATGAAAACTGCCTCACATGCAATAGGGGCGTCTCCACCACTTCTCGCAGCTTCTCAATTTGCTCCTTGCAGCCACCCACATCTGAGTATGTGACATCAGGCTTCTCTTCCACCTGCATCATCGTTACGGAAGGGTCGATCTTGGGCGGAAGAGGGATGTGGATCTGGTATTTGTTACGATCCACCCTGCAAGTTGGGGAAAAAGATAAAGGAAAATAAGTACTGCAAGCCCTCATGAACTGCTTTGTCTTACTCATTATCTGGCTACAACTCTATCCTGACACTCATCCCACCTTACGATGGGTGAACATAATGCAGTAACAAGGAAAAAATGCAAAAGTGGGAGAACTATGAACAGCAAGTCAAGAGAAATGAGCCACACAACTAATCACACATCATTCACGTAGTACTGTATATCAAAAAACAATAAATAATAATAACAATACTGTAATAAATAAATTTTAAGATATAACAATACCCGGTAATAAAAAATAATGATCTTACCCAACCCGCATTCCCTCCTCAATATCAGTGGGTGCAACTGAGTCTGCCAAGTCCACAACAAACTTGGCAAACTGTTTAACGTTGATGATGTACTTTGGGTCATCGGAGTCTGCATTGATGATCTTTGTGCATCGTGCAACCTGTTAACAGACATTCACTTTAATACACAAGAAGAGCAAGATATTATGAGTCACTGTCTGAAACATTACTTCAATTCCCTTATTAAATATGCATGACAGATAATGATGATGTGTTAACTTCAACTAAAAAACACACTAGCCAAGATATGCAAGACAGGTTAACACTGAGACACTGATAACTAATTTTTCTTTTCATTTATTGGTACTGAGGACTTTTAAAAATAAAGAAATACTGCAACTGAAACTAAATTTTAATGGGGACATTATAATCAGAGCTTTAATTTATCTGAGTTACAGAGGATTAAAAACTGCCACTTGTCACTGACCTGAAGTGGCTGTTCGTTCTGCAGTGTCTGTTTGTCTGCCGCCAGATCCCACAGCGCCGGTACTGCCAGGCCTGTGTCGGACTCTTTGATGCCGGTAAGATCATTCACCTTCTTCACTGTCTTCTGGATGTCTTCTTCGATGTTCTTGATTACTTTGGTGTACGGTCCCTGGCCCTGTTTCAATAAAATATCATAATTATTAACAGCAACATCACTGCCCTGTTTCCTACTACACATCAAAGCAGCAGGAAGGATTGAGGGGCCAATTGCATAAAACCTCCCATTAACAAGTGATAAAAAGATAAACATAATAAATTATAAAAGGAAGAAGTGCTGGGTATATTGTAAGTCAGTGGGAATATGGCCTGTGTCTAACACTACGGACTGCAGAGGAAAGAACATACTTACATATGTCTTAAGCAGAGAAATGTCAGCTTCATCCAATACTGAAAAAAAAAAAAAATAGTTTTCACACTTGCAAATGCATTTATCAGCAAAAATTACCTCAAAACAGTAACCTAAGACTGCAAACTCTAGCTGATAATTTCCTACCACACAATAACAGTACCGTAAGGCCTCATAATCAGTTCTAATACTGTATTAGTTTATTATTTAGGTAAGTCTGTTGACCCAATTTGTACTGTAGACAATCTTTGTGTTTTATTTCCCTACATCTTACAAGACTTCTTACAATGAAGGGGCTTAGCTGGCTTATTTACAACCACTGAAAATCCTCGAACTCAAAATTGCCTCAATGTTGGAAGGTAGAGAACGAGATTTCCTTTGGTACCGTATAAAGCCTTCTAGCCTCTTTTTTGTTACTAATGCTCCTCAGTCACTTTTGGTAAGCGGTGTTAGTTATAGCAACCACCTTGTAGGAGATATTTTGCAATCTAAATGAAAAAGAAGTGGCAATAAGCTCTAGTAGTATTACCGATCTCCAAGTGTAGTTTGCACACTCCTTACTTTCTTTACTACAGCCAATTTCATCACCAGGCATCTGTACCTTTAATAGGCTCGTCATCACCCTTATCCTCGTTGGTTTTCCGCATATCTGCACCCAAATGGTCCGGCATTTTGACGTATTTTTTCCTTAACACTTCTCTGAACAGACACCTCCTCTCTCAATGACTGGATGTTTTCTCATGGGTTTGTTGTCATATGTATCGTACGGTAGAAGAAAATTGTTTAACTATAGATAAATATTTTTTTCGCATCTAATAAGAGCTTAACTGATAT
This sequence comes from Birgus latro, assembly GCA_018397915.1. Lineage (NCBI taxonomy): Eukaryota > Metazoa > Arthropoda > Malacostraca > Decapoda > Coenobitidae > Birgus > Birgus latro. Next base: position 17,191 of record JAGKTI010000288.1, read on the forward strand.
ATTACTATTTTCATTTTATATATACAAAAATCATTACAACTCGCATGAAATAATTACAATCCACTCCAACTAAAACAAGTCAGTGCAATAAATCAGGTATTATCGTACAGGCTTATCGTATTGAGATAATTTTATGCTATTGAAACAACACAAAAGGGAACCGTTAATGTATTCTTAGGTAGTACAGCAGTCTAAACTTTTAATGAAAGAATGTCTGTACGTTAGGGTGGTAAGGATAACCATCTTTTATGGGTGGTTTTAATAGGACCTCTGGATGATGTCATGCTCAACTTGCAACCCTCAACCTCGAAGTCACTATAGGAGGGGAAAGTCTGTTGAAAATTATATGGTATTTTGTACTTTTCACATGAGCAGTATTAAATTATTCTGAGGAGATTTGAAGAGATCCTTAATAGGGTGATAGTGACAGGATAATGGGGAATAGATGAGGTGGGAGTTTATATCAAATTATTGGAACCTCATCTCATCCCTGGCGAGGAGGTCGAAGAAACTCGTCTGCGATCCAAACATTACACGACCCTCCTTGCCAAGATAATGGTGGCCCGCAGTTGTGACGCCAAACGCCCGTTATGGGAACTCTCAAAACGTGTCTGATGTGCCGTAGAAGCGGAGAGTACCATGAGTGAGGCCCATTTGCGCAAGGTTTTGGTGGAAGATATACCCTCCCTTATAGCGTGCCACCACACCATAGCCAACCAGTCAGCTGATTTGGCTCCTGTGCACAGTGCCAGGGCCAGGACATCCGCCCCCGCCATGGACAAGAAGAGGGTGGCTGCTGACGGCCCATCTCAGGTCCTGGAGAAGAGGACGGTGGCGGACGGGGCTGGGTTAGCTGCCGATTTGAGAGACAAGCTCACGTTCAAGATGGGTGTTGTGAATGGGATCAAGATTGGTACTACGGACGCAGAGGTGCACGTGCCCGCCCACAAGGTCACCACCAACAAACAGCAACAGCAACAACAGCAGCAGGAAGAGCAGTGTTCCGAGTCTAGTCACGATTCCACGTCCAAGTCAGACATAAACGGGACGGTGTGTAACGGCCACTCGGTGTCTGAAGCGACAAGCACATCTAGCATTGCCGTTTCGGACACCTTCTCCATTAACTCAGAAAAGTCGTCAGATTCCTCCCACTCGTTTTCCGGTGCCCGGCCAAGGACAAGAAACACATCAAACAGTTCGCAAGGCACGCAGCCCAAAAGTGAAAACGATCTAAGCTCAACCAGTGACAGCCTAATAACCCCCGAGATATGTATAAGTCCTGTACCATCGACCCTAGACAATGATCTGAAAGTAGACTATGTAAATTACGAAAACGAACTGCAAATGTCGGCCATAATGCGACTGATTCAGAAGGACTTGTCAGAGCCGTACTCGATATATACATATAGGTATTTTATACATAATTGGCCTAAACTGTGCTTCCTGGTACGTAACTACGAGGATTTGTTGGCATAACTGAGCCGTCTTTGTAATGCTTTGACCCAGTACTAAGTTGACCCCTTCCTATTTTTTTTTTTTATCATTAGTATAGCATTATCATTATTCATTATTAATAATTTTACCAGCAGCATTATTAATTTTGTTATTATTATGTATATATTAGATTCTTGCATTCTCCAGATGATATATAAGAGGGGTCTTGCTTATGTAACTCCCCAGTTTACAAGTATGGAAATCTTAAGCATAATTAGACAGCAAGAATTATCCATGTAGCTGTCTGTGTGTCAGTGTGTCTGTCTATCTGTTTATAGCCATATGCATAATCCCATGAGGGGTGGCACACAAACAGGTTGCCTCTGAGTCACCCTGTCCTCTGCCATCAGGCCATTCACACACACACACACCCTGTCATATCTCCATTCCACCCCAAGAATTATGTATGTTGTCAAAGTGAAGTGATTGACCTGTTCATTAGTCATAACCTTTTAACTTATTTATTTTAGTCTTGGTTTTGTCAGATTTTATTCAGCTTATGAGTGTGTTTTAATGGATTATTATAGGCTGGAGGTAGAGTCTTTATTACAGGTATTTAGGGTAGTGGTGACCCAGTATTTAATATGAACAAATCTCACTGCTTCTCTGGATTCATTCTGCAGTGCCACATCTCACTTCTACAGCACCATTTTCTTTAGATTTATACAGTAATAGTATTTTGTGATGGTTTTGGCTTCCTGTCTAGCATCACCACCACCCTTCATCACCACCACCACCCATCATCACCACCACCACCACCATTCCCTCTTATCATCATCACCACCACCACCACCCATCATCAACATCACCACCACCACCCATCATCATCATCATCATCCCACTACTAATGCATATGGTGTGTAGGAAATAGGAAAGAATAAAAGTGTGAGACCTATCAGCAGAATGGCTTGTAAAGTGAAACAAATTTGTCATTCTTGCATCACCATCATACTTCCTCTCAATTCATACTACAAAAAATAGGAATCTAAATTGTGAATCAAGTTGTGTCTTTGGGAGAATGCTTGTGAGTCCTGTGGTTGTGCTTGTACAGTATGGTATGTGTGGTGATTGTCCCTGGCTATACAGTACTGTACTGCCCACACGTTACACCTCAGTACATGCTTCCCCTTAGTTTAATATTCTTAATTTGGAATGTGGCTTCTGTGAGTTGTTTGTGTTGATAAAAGATGAGTGTATTAACCAGACTGTTTTTTATTATTATCATTTTTGTTATTATTTATTTTTGGGGAGGGAAGTAGGATGATGATGATGATGATAAGTTGTCTTCTGTTTTTAAGTGGTAGAGGGCATCATATTTTAACTGTTAAGGTGAATGTAATTACTTAAATGGTTATATTCTTTTACATTGTATGTTATTTTTATGCTGTTATGTCCGACTGAATGTTTGTCATACTGTCATGAAGTCACATTGGAAAACATTCTTATTCTGTTAGCTTCACATATTACATTATCCTTTATGTTATTATTTATCATGCTAGATGTTACATCACTGAACATTGTTGGTAGTTTTGGGTTTGTGCTTTCCTTTTCCCATTTCTGCATTATACCCACCTTTGTTATTATTATTTTTTCCTGGATATTGTTGTGTTTGCTGTGCATTGTGTTGTAAGTGGCTGGATTGATTTTGTAATACCTGTTTTCAGGAATATATTCAGTTCATTACACTTCAATATCCTGATGTATGATACTGCTGTAAACCATATGTGTCTTTCAATAGCCAGATGTCTTAATCCCATAAAGGGGTGGCCACAAACAGCTTGCCTCCATGTTCCCATGTCCACTACCATTTGGCTTCCTTCATCTCACATCCCCTCTCATATCCGCTGTCTGCCAATCTCTCTACTCCATCCATCCATCCACCTCTTCCATTTGGCAGCCCTCCCTCCATCTGACACTTCCTTCTCGTATACTATACTGTTTCTTTTCACTCCGTCCATCTATCTCATTCTTGGTCTCCCTCTCCACCTCACTAACATATGCTCTCCTAGTCAGTCTTGTTGGTATTAAAATGGTGTATGTATCATACTAAAGTATGTTGTTATATGAAAAACGAATCACAGTGGAAGAGGTGTTACATGCCTTACACTGCTACCTATAATATTGCCTCAGTATCCTCATGCTTGTTATTAAGGCATCTGGCTGTTGATAGATATATAGATAGATTTACTAATGGAAAGTGAGCTGATATAAAACAATATAAGTAACAGAAAAGAGCAAGTTAACCCTTTCACTCCTATGATATCTGTTTTGTATTTCCCCCAAACTTGAAGTCCTACTGTTTATTTATTTATTTATTTTTTTTTAGCAGAGGACACTTGTAATCTGGTGTATGGATTTTTTTTAATTTTTGCTTTTCCCTCTTCATCTTCAGTTTAAAAGAAAATTGTGCAACCTTCAAGCAGTTTCAATCAGCTTTAGAGAGAGGTTTTGAGATGGAGAAGTTAGATGCGATCTTCGTCAACACCGTCAGTACTATAAGTCTGTCCTAAATTTAAGGAAATCATCTAGTGTTAGCAAGAAAAAAATCCTGTAGTAAAGTGTGCCATTGGACTGAGGGGTTAAGGTATGATAGGCAAAATAAACCACTTAGGAGGAGGTTTTAAGTCATATTATCATTGGGTAAGGAGGCTCTCTAACGCCTCTTCCTTAGCAGTTTATTTTGGATGTAGCTGGGTAGCATCCTTCTCTGTTATTTATGCAGAGTATGGCAATGTTTGAAGATTTATATGCCATAGAAGCATGCACTATGGGGTAGTAAGCAAAAATAATTCACCTAGGACAAGGCGTTAGGGCCTTAGATAGTCCTAGGTTTGTATTCTGAGTGGCACAAGACCCTTTGTAATGCCTTGAGCGGTTTATTTTGCCTATTATTCCTTAATATTTTCTTTTGTGTAATTTATATCATCAAAATATGAGCTTAGTTTGCCTCAGAAATACACACAAGGATATTGAGGTGTAATGTGTGGATTGATTCATTTACATCTTCAGAAGTTACCTGTTTTTCATTTTCAGCTTTTAATCTTGCCCTCCTTAGATTTTATTTCACTTAGTAGAGACTTTGACCTGGAGGGGCTAGATGAACCTTATTTAATGCTTTGAATACTTTACATCCTTCCTTAGCCAAATAATCTGTGATAGTGAGAATTAAATACAAACTGCATCATTGGACTGAAGGGCTTAAGGAAGAGGTGCTGTGAAGCCTCCTGTGTCAGCAGAGCTTGTATACTCATCGATTACAGAAGCTCCCTAACACCTATTCCGAAGCGATTTAATTTGCTTATTGGACCTTGCATTCCTCTTCTGTTTCACTTCATTAAATCTGACCACCGTATTTCACATAAATAACATACAAAATGGTATTAGCCAGCTGTATCCGAAAATAAATCAGTAAGGAGGAGTGTTATGGAGCTTCCTTAACCTGACAAGACTACGGTATGTGCCAAAGAATACGATCTCATATTTCCCGCAACATTTCAGGCTGTTTCTAGTGGCGAGGTGGTTGGAGCGATTGTGTGCAAGTTGGACGTCCACAAGAAGGTGACAGTCAGAGGATACATCGCGATGCTTGCCGTCGATCACAGATTTCGCAAAAGAAAAATTGGTAACGTGTCTGCCCTCTCCTCTCCTCCATCCTTCTTTCCTTCAGTCTTCTTCTGTCTTTCCTTCATTCTTTCCTTGTCCTTCTGCCTACAGGTGACTTTACACTCCCTCTTCTGTCTTTCTTGCCTTCAGTCTTTCCTCGTCCTTCTGCCTTTGGGTGACTCTACACTGAGTGACAAGCCAAATGGTTTCCTGTACACCAGGAAACCATTTACTATGCTGGGTGGTAACCATATAACCAAATTTTGGCGCCTGGTGGTTTAGTGGGTAATTACGGCACTCCAGTCGGATTGAGCCGGTGAAGGTTTATATCCAAGGGGTGGTTGGGGTTTATTGCTCACATAATGCCATTCAGGGATGAGTGAGGCTGTTCACTGTCATCTTAAATGTCAGGACCAACTTGCCTAGCCCCGGGCTTCTACACGCCTCTGTGGGGCGACATAGGATTGGATGATGGATGGATGGATGGTGAGTTTAAGAGAAAACAATATGACAGTACCTCTATTTGTTATGGTGATATATATAACTTGTAATTTAGACTGTATGAATAATTGCCATAAAAAACTTTTGTTTGCAGTTTTTGAGTATCACTTAAATTGGATATTATGTGTGTCAGTGTGAGAGGTTTTGTTAAAAATGCCCCAGTTGTGTTTACAAGTCCTAAAGAGAAGCTGATCTATAGGACCAAGGTACACTATTTCCTGTTGAAGGTGATATATTAAGTTCTGCAGCTTCACATATACGTATTATTATTATTATTGCCTCTGTTATTGTAATTGCCATTACTTTTATTGTCCATGCGCTGACTCAGAAGCTCACCAAGGTTGAACCAGCGTATATTTTTCAGGTTCAAACCTTGTGCAGCGAGCAATACGAGCCATGGCCTCGGATGACGCAGATGAAGTGGTCCTGGAAACAGAGATAACCAATAAGCCGGCACTCAGGTTATACGAGAACCTGGGATTTGTCAGAGATAAGCGCCTCTTCCGGTATGTCACGCCTCCCATTCTTTAGTTTGATCTCACTACACCTTCGCTTACTGCTCACTACTGACTACTCATTATTCAACTGCTCACTACTGACTACTCATTATTCAACTGCTCACTACTCACTGCCTACCACAGGTACTTTATGTCAACTACTTACTATTCACTGCCCACTGCTCTATGCTCACTACTTACTGCCCATTACTCACTACTCACTGTTCACTACTGACTGCTTAATGCTCACTACTTACTACCTAGGTTATGTGAAAACTTGGGATTTGTAAGGTATAAGAGTCTTTGCTGGTACATGTTATATATTTCATTTTCTTGAAGCACAGATGATTTATTTATGTACAGTACTGTATATATATTATTTATCAGTTTATTTATTTAGTACGGTACCATTTCTCAAGGATTTGGGTTACTATCCTTTTTGCTCTGACGTGGCCTAAAATTACCATCTTTTCACTGTGAATACTGAGTTGTAAGAGGAGAATGACACTAAAATATGATCCTAGTCATGAAGAAGTGTTATGGAAAGGATGTAGAGCCATATTCTGCTATTGAGTTAGACAAAATGAGGTGCAAACTGATAAAAATTTGGACCAAGCTAGTGTCAAAGAACTACAGTATTAAAAATGATTAACCCCTGATTTTTGCTTTCTTTTTTTCCCCAGGTCTTGTAGTAAAGGGTTTGGGTTACAGTTATAAGGCATATGATAGTAATGTGAACCCCTGTGTAGAACTACTTATTTACAGTATTTTCTCTATTCTCGTGCCGTCATAAGGAGTGCTTTTGGTCATAGATATTAAGTGCTTGTTTTGATCCTGTTAACCTCTTTTGTGTGAGGATTTTGTTTAATTTCTTCTCAGTACTACCAGGTTTTTTTTTTTGGCTTAGGAGAGGCTTGTAATAAAAACTGTGATTTACGTTCTTTTTCAGTAGCTCCATCAATGAAAAGAGTGTAGTATAGATGCAGAGATTTTCAGCTTGTAAACTATAAGGAATTTGAAGATGGAGGAGTTACTTGATATATAGAATTATTTGTTTTTGCAGATACTATCTTAATGGTGTAGATGCACTGCGGTTGAAACTATGGCTCAGATAAAGTAAAGGTAAGGACTGAGATTGCTCTTTGGTGTAACTTTGTCTGCTGTGTATGCATTGTGGTATTTTGTCTAGTTTATTACCTGATTATTTTTGTGTGGATTTTTTTTAGGTCATTCGTGCTGGCGATTATTAGACTGTTTTGTTTTCATGTATATATGTATTTCATTCAGGTGGACAAAAGAATCTTTTATTTAACTGGGAAATACTCTTGCAGTCGTAGGATTATTTAGTTTAATTTTAGACTGTAATGCTAGCTATCTGTCTGCCTATTGCCAGACGCCATAATCCCGTAAGGGGTGGCCATTTGACTTTGAGTTATTTGTTTTACAGGGAGGGGCATTAACCCTCCACCAACCCACTTGCTGACACATAGGGAGCACGTATGGTTTGATTATATGGTTACCACCCAGCGTTCTAAATGGTTTCTTAGCTTACAGGAAACCATTTGGCTTGTCACTCAATGTAAAGCCACCTGTAAAGGAAAGAAACGCAATAAGAAGTGACAGGATGGATGGGAGAAATAGGAAGAGAGGAAGGCAGGCACAGAAAAAGAATGATAAAGGCTAAGGAAGAAGTAGGAAGCACTACATAATGCATCTTGTGTAATTCTTTGAGTGTTGAAATGCACATTACAGGGTATGTGTATTTTTAAACTAACACCAGACTGTATCATTTGCCTGAAATATATTGTATGATGATGTGGTGATGGTGACAGTGACAAAACACCAACATTCATATATAGTGAGTGACAGAGTGCAAAACACCTTCATATTCATTAAACACCTCTTAAGAGTAGTGCCTCATATCCACCTCATCACTGTGGGTTTACAAGGTGTGACAATACCACATAGGTATACTGTATTTACTTCCTGGAGTCTCACACCCTGACCCATTGCAGTTAGTGCACTAATGTCAGTTTGAAATGGCCATGATGGGTGACCTATATGCAAAATGGTAAATTATAATGTATCATCAGGTTAATTAAACGTTCTGGATATGTTAGTCAGTGATTGTGGCTGCATTAATGTAAAGTCACTGCTGCCCCCATTACAGTGGGCAAGGTTGTTGGAATTCCTAAGGATATATATATGTGGTGGTCTCACATCTTTTAGACCTGCAGTGGCAAGGTGGTTACAAATCTGTGCCCTTAAAGGTGTTATTAGACTGGATGATGTACTTCAGTACTCACATTGAGAATAATCTAATACTCCTTTATTTGCCTTGCAGAAACCAAGCCGGGTATTGTACACTGATGCTACCGGGACCCACACCAAAACACACTGGATGGTCCGTCTTTGTGTGCTTGTGTGTGTGTGTGTGTGTGTGTGTGCGTGTGCGTGTGTGTTGGTGTCCCCATGGCGCTACCTTGCCTTCCTCAACCCTACATGGAGTCCAGCCAATTATTAACCCTTGTGCTCCTATGATGTATTTTAAAAATGATATTGTCACTATCTCCAGACTATTTAATTCTGTTCTGGGGAGGATTATGAAACTGCGATTCTCGAACATCCTTATGATTGCTTCTTTGTTGTAACTTATACTTGGATTTACAGGAGTGACAAGGAGAGTGCCGAATTTCCTTCATCTTGAACTTTTCCGTTGTTTCATTTGTAATGGTTCCAACATACCTAGGTACGTCAGCCCTGGTCACCTAATAGTGGTTGTGCACACTGTTTGATCTCTAGCAGCCTCTCTATTCAATCCCCAATCCCCGAGGTCACACTCTGTGATGTCGTCCTACGTCTCTTTTGGTCTTTCTCTTGCAACCCTGCCCTTAACATTCACACTTCTCACCTTCTCTCTTTCTGCCAAAAAAACCCTAAGTTACAAGAAGGAAGTTATTATGTGTTCTGTTTTTTAGAGGAAGGACAAGGAAGATAGAGTGTAGAAACTTCCCTGTCTGTTGTACCTCGTGGAAAACCAAATTTAAGCTACAACAGGCAAACAGTCGTAAACTCAGCATTTCCTTGTTTTATCATTGGGATATGTATTTAAAAGCAGGTTTGAATATAGCAACTGTATAAGCAAGAAAAAGAGCATACTGTATAGTGAGACATCAGGCACGCATCAGTTTTATAACTGAAAATGTATAGGAAAAACAAAGAAGTTCCATAATTCTTTTTGATGGTATATGGAGCCATTGTATAGCAAGGGTGTGCTGTATAGTCGTAAATCCCACTAATGGAGAGATTGATAAAGCCTTCCTGCATACCTTTCACTACGGAATGTCTCCCCCTAAAAATATCAGAATGAAATCGTCTGGAAGTAGCAAGAACACAAAAACAGATCCATAAAATCTGTCATGGGGCTTAAGGGTTTAGGTTTATATAGAAGATGCAGCGGGAGTCTTTACCTTGTTTAGTTTTCTTCTTGCTATAATTTTTCCAGTTTTTATTATTATTGTTTGTGTTTTCTTCCCTTTTTTTTTTTTACCATTGATTTGAACAACTAACTTGATTCAGGATGATGGTAAATATGTGAAATATTTTTAACTCTTTCAGTTTTCATTCTTGCAACCACTGAGTAATTTTAATCAGCTTTCTCTCTCTCTCTCTCTGTCTCTCTCTATCAACAGAATTTTATTCATCTTAGGGGAGACTTGGAGGATTGATATCTAGGTGTCACGTTCATCTTTATCATTATTATTATTATTGTTATTGTTATTATTATTATTAATTTTATTATTATTATTATTGCTCTCCAGGTAACTATTCAGATTTTGAGAGACTTTGAACTGAAGGTATTAGATCTAGCTTCTGTTATTATTATTATTATTCCAGATGATGATGATGATCATTAATATTATTGTTATTATTATTATTATTATTATTATTATTATTATTATTATTATTATTATCATCATCATCATCCAAATGTCTATTCAGAGTGAGATAGGGAAATGAAGGTACTGTATTAAAACTAGCCTTTACTGCCATCTTTACTATTATTTATTACTGTTTTTTGCAAATGGGTATTCAGCTTTTATTTTATACAGGGACTTTAAAAAAAATGCTTGATTGTTAGTCATGTGTGTGTGTGTGTGTGTACCTGTACTCTCTTCACTTTTAGGTGTAAAATTGCCATCCCTCCATCATGAATGCTGAATTGTAGCAGCAGATTGACACTAGAATATGGTGCTAGTCACAAAGAAGTGCAAGAGGCATTTTATAAGCATAATTAAGGTCTGGCAGTAGGAAGCATAAAACAGAAGAGCACATATGGTAGTAGAGGGGCATCCTTGATCTATCTGCCTCTATCATTTTATCTATCAATCTGTCTACTGTATATCTATCTATCTATATCTATCTGGGCTGAATAAAGTCTGGCGTAGGAAAGAATAAAATAAGAATTACATATATAGCCAGATGTATCAGTCATGGAAGGGATGACATTAAAAGGGTTAACTTAGTCTGCCATTCTATATCTTGTTTTATTTTTGCAATCTTAAATTTTCTTGAGCCAAAACTTTGAATTTGGGGTTTTGATATAGTCTTCATTAACCCCTTCAGCACAAGAGGCCTTTTGTAAATTGAATAATATTGTGTAGTGGCAGCAAGAATAAACAGATTACCTCCCAGATCCAAGGTTAATAAATAAAGATCATCATTTTTTTTGTCACTCTCATGGTGTACTGTATTTTCATTTAATTTGTGCCACGATAAATAAGTAGATAAATAAATACGCCTGTTTGTCTATCTATGGCCACCTCTTATGGGATTAAGGTGTCTGAATATAGATAAATATTTATTTTTCAATCTGTATATGGATGGAGATATAAAAGAGATACAAGGTTGGGCAGTGGATGTTGGAGCGGCCCTAGTGAGAGAGGGCAGTGTTTGGAAACTCCCTGTACTATTGTTTGCAAATGATACTGTGTTGTTGAGTGAAGACGAAGGGGAACTGCAAGTCTTGGTAGATGAGTTTGGGAGAGTGTGTAAGAAGCGGAATCTAAAGGTGAATGTAGGAAAGAGTAAAGTGATGGTCTTCGAGAGAAGTGAAGTCAGTGAATGTACAGTGAAATTGGATAAGGAGGAAATGGAAAATGTGAGTGCGTTTAAGTACTTGGGTAATGTGATGAGTAAGGATGGAAGTTTAGAGGGTGAAGTGCTTGAAGGGGTACAACGAGGAAGAAAGGTTGCTGGTTCTGTGAAAGCAGTGATAAGAAACAGGGAAGTGAGCATGGAAGTGAAAAAGCTACTGCATGACAGTATTGTGATACCAACTCTAACATATGGAAGTGAAGCTTGGACTCTGTTGGAGGGACAGAAGTCAAGAGTGAGAGCAGTGGAAATGAGTTATTTGAGAGGAGCATGTGGAGTCACATGGAGAGACAGACTTACAAATGAGGAAGTGAAGGAGCGTTGTGGTGTGGATGAGGACGTGATAGGAAGCATTAGGAGAAACACGCTAAGGTGGTTTGGGCATGTGGAGAGGATGGAGAGCAAGAGACTGATGGGGAGAGTGAATGTGAGTGCGGTGGAAGGGGGGAGAAGGAGGGGGAGGCCAAGAATGAGATGGAGGGATGGAGTGGAGAGGTATATGAGAGAGGGGTGTGTGAGCTGGAAGCAGGACAGTGAAATGGCGGGGGACAGGGCGACATGGAGGCGATTTGTTTGTGGCCACCCCCTTACGGCGGCTTGGAGGCACTTTTGATCTGGCCATCCCCTGTCCGGAGATTCTTACATGTTGAGAGTAAAGAGAAAACATGTTGAAATTAAACGGAAAAATGTCTCTTGGTGAAGGTTTTTTTGATTGTAGGTTTTGAAGAAGGACCTCCTGTTAATATCACTTCCTTTCTTTTCTTTGTGTATGTGTGTGTGTGCTTGCTAAAGTTTATGCTGTATTTAATAAAGAAAACAGCCACAGTCAGTCCAATATTACCCCTTGTGAGGTGTGGGGGCCCAGCTACCAAAGTAATGATTTGAGGGGGGAAAGAAAACGAATGGAAAATATTGTATAGGCAGTCCTCATTCTTGGCAAGAGATATACAGTACCTCACAAATCCAGAATAGTTGGGTCTAAAGGCTATATGGAAGAAAATATATTTTAGAATGTCAAACCTCTATCTGTCATTCTATATATATCCATTACCAAACATTTAAATCCTGTAAGGAATGGCTGCAAATTAATCTGCTTCACATTGCCTTTCCCTGTTATGGAGAGATAGCAATTTTAAGCCTAGTTAGAGTTGGCGTAGTAAAGATCCTTCAGGGGGTATCATACGGTACCTGAAATCATGGTTTGCCCACGAAACCGCGGTAGCCTCCGAGGATTCCGTCGGCAAAACTCATTTCCATCCAGACCCATTCCGTGCCCACGGAATCAGGGACAAAACGTTTTTTTTTTTAGTTATAATTCCCTCCTAGAGTGCCTGTTACCTTCCATTATACAGTATATATTATTAATTATGAAAGCTTAAATAACCTTTTATATCATGCAGGGATGAAATAACGATGTCGATAATTTTGTTGTTTTCATTGGGGAGCGCGGATACAACACTCCACGCTGGGTGAAAGAGTACTGTACATCGCTGTTCATTCAACACTGGGTATGCGATGGCATCTGGGCAGATATTATGGACAAGGGCTGCTGAAAATGCCCTCATTGAAAAAATAAAGCCATTCTCTTGTCTTTGGGATAACAAGGATCCCATGTTCCACAAGAAAACCTACTGTGTGCTTGTTTACATTTTTGCCGACCGTCGGCGGCATTCGAGGAACGTGTATGATAGGATTTGTGCCTGGTTCCAGCAAACCAGGAACGCATTCCGTCGGCAAACCATGATTTCAGGTACCGTGTGATACCCCCTTAAGTGTTGTCAAATAAGGAGGCAATAAGAACAAAATTTCAGTGAGGTCGTTGTACTGAAGGGGTGAATAAAATGATGTCATTGAAGGGAGAGTCATAGAATGATTTAGATGTATTGTTGTTATTATGGTTATTATTATTCTCATTGTCATTACTGTTATTATTGTTTTTGTATTCAGTCTAAAGGAAATTATGAAAAAAATCCCACTAACTGTCTCTGTATGATGATCTATTTTTCATATTATCTTATCTGTTGATGATTGTATTCAACTTAGTGAAATTCTTGTAGTGAAGGGGTTAATGAAGGCTATATATAACCTCTCCAGATAGAAAAGTCTCTCTTAAGTTAAATAGAAACATCAGGAGGTAGGAAGACCAGTGAAAAATGTATCCTCAGTTGAACGGGTTAAAGCTGCATTGCTACTAACAAAGCAGATATACCAGAGTCCTGCAATAGTACCAGATGTGTGGAAGAAAGCGTGTGTGTGTGTATTTTTTTTAAACACCTCCCTGACTTGGGGACCGATTGTAAGGCCTTGTTGTAAGTTGGCTTTTTAGATATTCTTACTTGCCATCAAGTTCCCAGTAAGATAGAGACACTTGCCTAAAGAGCTACTGTACTAATAGAGTCAGTATGCCAGTTTCCTCTAGCTTACAGTATCAGGAGATTGTTGAACATGTGTATGATTGATTCCTCGTTGGAACTTATATTAATTTTTTGAGGAAGCACCTAGTGGTGGATGTTGAGGTTTGGGGTGGGTTCTGTCAGCATGGCTTTGGGTGGGGTGTGGCTGAGACTGTCCCCATTACCCCCGTCTGGGCTCAGGTGCAGGTGGGGCCTGTGGTCTGTCTCCAACTTTTATTTTTTCCAACTGTAGAATAGAGACCGTTAGAAATTGAGCAGCGTTGGGAGCTGCCATTAGGTGACCAAGGCAGATGTATGCAAACATGTTGAAGCTTTTATAAATGAATAACTAATTGAACTAGACCTGGGAAGATTATTCTCTCTCCTTTTGTTGTTATTCCTGCCAAAACAAACCCTAAGGTGCAGCAGGGAATCAGTCATAGATGTGATTGAGAATCCCACCCCAGTTGTGTGGAAAGTTAGATATGCAGGGTGGTCCATATACTATAGCACTTCAACCCCTAACCGCCGGGTGTCGGTATGGACCGACACAAAAGAGGTGGCAGGAGACTGTCGGGTGTCGGTAGGAACAGTGGTTGTTTTCACAGCACAATTTGATGTGGCCGCCACTTGATCCCATCACCAGAGGTTTGGGAGTGACTCCTTCCACCTGAGGCAAGCATACCTCATTTGTCTCTGTGAATTTGCCAGGTATAGGACGATTTTTTCTTAAACTCTCATCTGATTCCGTTCCCGCCTCACATGGACACCTTGCCTCATCCACCCCTGCTAAGTCCCTTTCCAAGGATACTAGGAAAGAACTCAGTACCATAGGGCGCACCTTGGATGCCACTGTGTGTAGTTATCTAGTAATGATAAAGTTATCACTTTGAGAGCGAAGCCAAAATTGGGGCTGCGTGTAAATGCACGAACACATCAGGCTTTGCACGGCAAAAATTACTCTTCATCATGTCCTGACTCATCAGCATGATTTACAGACCTGGGGATACTTTCTTTCACAAGAAGCAGAGTTGTCGTGTAATATGGCCTTTAATTTGTTTCCCAGACTGCTATAGCTTCCGAGATATCGAGGTTTGAAAACAGGCTATTTTCAGAACAGAGTCTGTAGTGAAAAAATGGCTGTGTTATAAATAGCCCAGCATAGAGGGGTTAATAGAAGCTCTCTTGGCAATATCTTAGGGTACATGTGGGTGTGGAAGTAGTAATGGGAGTAGGAAATGAATAAATGATGGAGGGTAGACACTGGTAACACCTGTCAACACTTTGAGAACTTGCCAGAATGAGCTGAATAAGAATGTTATACAGTATATGGACCCCCCTATATTGGAACACATCCCTTACTTATACCGAGGACTGACTGGCCCGTACTCTTGTCGGGTAAGGGGGCTTCCCAACACCTCTTGCTTACCAGTTTATTTCTGATAGTGACATATGTTATTTATATCAGGTATGTTGATAATGGCAATATGATAGGCACAGAAGCAAATATTAACCTCTTTTATCCACTGATGTATTTTTGTATTTTATTTTTACCACCTCCAAACAGTTTTAAGTTAGGATGACCACTTTTAGGTAGTAGTGTAGATGGGTGGTTACCATTGACTGTAGGAGGAACTATCATGAGAGTGAAGTGTGGCAGCAAGCTTAGTAATTAGTCACACAGTCATCAGTTTTAGGCAGGAAACATTCATCTACAAGTACAGTTGCTTGGTGATCATTTTTTCTGAGTGACTGTACATTGAGTCAGGGTCTAAGCCAAGACTCCAACAGGTCTTATTACGTGTACACTTCTCAAAGTTCTGTTTTCCAGATACATTCTAGCAACTGTTGGGAAGTAATTAGCTGGTTTTGGCACTTGGTTTAGCTTTCAGTCCATGGAAAACATCAGCTGTACCAATGCCAATCTAGTACTGTATGGGTATTCCTTAAGTGGAAGCATGGCATTATTTTTAATTTAGATTAGATTAGGAAGGACTTGTAGTACTGAAGGCATTAAGGAAGGCTTCATCTAACCCATTCAGTTTGAAGATTATAACTTAGGCTGCATACACTACATTCTTTTGGAGACACTGTATTGGGATCAAAATACATAATGCATCACCTGATTGAAGGGGTTAATGTGAAGTATGTGGAATAAATCATCAAGTAGGAGGTGCTAGGAAGCCCCAAAGTTGATGAGAGTATGGCTGTGTGTGTGTGTGTGAAGTGTGTCGATAGTGTGAGAACAGTGTGACCGGTCCTACCTCGTAAACCTATAGTCCGTTTTGACTTTCCTGGCAAGTGTGCTCCGCCCCCTCACAGCTGATTGGCTGATGGGTTTATGGCAATGGTAATACTACAGCTCTTCCTTGTTTCGGTTAATGTGTATATATTTTTTTTATACCAGGCTTTTTATGTCACCATGTAGAATTATTTTAATCCTGACTTCCCTTTTTCCACCTCATGATGAGAAATATATTGGTGGTGCGGATTACAGTTTCACTCTACCCTTAGGTGGGAAAAGAGGCCGGGATGATGATGATTATGATGAAAACAGGAGTGGAAAAAATGTTATAAACTTGTGCACCAACTTGTGTCCCTCAAGGTTCAGCCAATCACTTGTTAGCACAGAGGTAGGGGGTGCGACCAGATATTTTCGCCAAGTTGCTATGAATGGATGGTATCTGTGTGCCTCAGACAGGCATGGCCCTCAAGTGTGGATGACTGTAAGTAGCAAGCATTGTTTGATAGCTGGAAAATTAATGGTTTTGCATCATTAACAAAGTAAGACGTAGCATCCTGAAGGAAGTACTGTATTAATTACTGCAAAGTGTAGAGTTGCATAATGTGTAGTTAAATTTATATTTATGAACCCATTTGTTATGCAAAATTTGTGCCATGAATGCAATGCATTACGTTATTTTACAAGTAACTGTTTGTAAAGCTCTGCCATGCTAGAACTGTATATTGCAGTAATAAGATGTGTGGCTACCGTACCATATACTAGACTGTAACATTTTTTAAGGAAGAGCAGAATATTGGGTTCCGATATGACTACATGTACAGTATGCCTTGTGTGAACATGGGACAGCAGCAGCGTGTAAGGCAGGTGTAGCAGTTGCTGCACCGGACACCAGTGATATATACAAGTATTTGGATGAGGCTAATTATTGGCAACATTATTCATGCACTGTACCATTGCCGACACATCCTGTAGTGGGACACTTTCATGAGAAGGTGGCTTTTATTTTTTTTTTTTTTTAATGGAAAAAAGGAAGAAGAAAGAATCATGGGCTAAAAGACAACAGAGTTGTTCCTTCTCGGAAAACCTAAACAGTTGATTCATATTTCATTCAGTTTGAGGTGTGTGGACACATTGTGTTTAAATGATTGGTGGATAGTTATACAAATCACCCCTTATCTCACCCAATGCCTCGAGAGAAGGGTGGTGTACTGTAGAAGAGCAGCTTCAGCCTGCAGTCCACAGGGTTCACATTCAGATGAACCCAGGGCCACAACAACAACCACTACCAACAAGTATGTGAATGAGTGTTTTGAGGTATACCAACAACCACACCTCCATTACACACTGTTTCTCTCCCATGCTCACGTCTGGCATAGTGTACAACTCCAAGGATTATGACATCATTGTTTATATATTTTCTCATGGCTTTATATATGTACAGAAACTTTGTCACTGTTTGTATAATTATTTGGAGTATTTAAATTGCTTCCTCCCCAATTATTTCCTGACCCAGCTGTGTTGCCTGTCAGTGTGGGATGCCTTGTACCCATTTATGTATTCTTCCTGTCTCGTGTTGGAGAGGGATGCCTGCATGTGGTGGCATTGATGTAAGTGGGTTGTGGAGCTGCCCAGTTATACAAACATCCCTCAACTACTTCCCTATCCCTCCAAAAAAGTGGAAGTTGGGTAGCATGATGGGGTAGCTTCAGCCTGCAACCTACTGGGTTCACAATGAGTTGGACCTACTGTTGGTTAAAAATTACTACTACTACTGCAACTGTTATTACTGTTACTACTGCACCTAAAGGTTTGCCCTAAGTTAAATAAAGTCATCATCAGGTAGCAAAAATATGCCCATAAAATACATACATAACTAGATTGGTAGAGTAGTAGTAGTATCAATCCCAGGCTCATCCAAACATGAACCCAGTAGACCGCAGGCTGAAGTTGCCGTCCTCCATTCAGGGGGACAGGAAGGGAGTTGAAGGACATTTGTATAACCAGACAGGGGAGCCAACTGGTTATATCAGTGCCACCACATGAAGGCAGCCCTGACCAGCACCACAACAGCTGACTGAAGGGATGAAGTTGGTTCCAATCTTTATGGGTATTTCTTCTTATTATTATTATCATTATTATGTACCAGGAACCATCAGTGGGTAATTATGCTTGTGGATTTTTCTTTCTTATCCATACAGATAAGAATTGCTGCTGGTATCTATTTCTGCAGCCTTTGTTTTTGTTATGTATGATTATTGTTATTATTATTATTATTTTGTAATTGGCTGTGCACTATTATTATTATTATTACTTTTTTATATGAGTTTGATCACTGCATTATGTTTGGTGATGATTAATGCCAATGAATTTCTTTTTACTGATTTTACCAGTTAATATTCCTTGGTGTTTTCTAGCACATTCAAAGTGCGTGAGTTTTTACATTCTGTGTCAGTTCTGTTTAAATTCTTTTCTGTAAAAAATTGGGAGCTATTCTTTGTTTGAACCTTTTGTATGAAAAACATCTGCTCAGCTATTCTTTACTACTGCATTCTGTACTTTATGATAGAGTAATGTTAATATATATAACTGCCATTAAAAGTATATTTTACACTGTGTTTAATTATGTGTGGCTTCTCTGACTTACTCTCAGCTGTTTAAAAATATTTGACATTTACTGGAATAGGTTCATGGTAGATGCTGGCAACCATTATCCACTCGTGTAGTGCTGACACTTCTTCCTTCATCTTTAGCATTCTCTCTCTCTCTCTCTCTCTCTCTCTCTCTCTCTCTCTCTCTCTCTCTCCCATCCTTCCTGTCACTTTTCATTCCTCTTCTTTCCACTCCAAGTGGCTCTACACTGAGTGACAAGCCTGGTGGTTTGCTGTAACTCTGGAAGCCATTTACAGTGCATGGTAACCATGTAACCAAATAATGGGGTGATGTGGGGCAAACATTGTTGTCCCTGTTAACTGGACAGATACAAATGCGGCTTCCATTTAAGAAGCAAACCTTTGCACCCCTCCTCTCGTCTCACTGAGGTGAAGTACTGTTCACCGCAAGAGAACAACATTTCACTTAGCAGAGGGAGTAGGCTGTAGCACCACCCAATCAGGGAGGATGGGAAAGCTGGTGATAGGAAAACTTGAGCTCACATCTCAATAGCCCACAAGACTAACTCTTGACCTTACCCCTTTTCTGACCTTTTTCCAGTGCATCATTAACATGGAGGGTAGGCCAGCATACTCTCCCAAAGACATTTTTGCCCATCCACTGTACACTGCTGTACACTACATGCACTTCACACACCACTACATACCATGCTATGACGTGGGAACTGACATCAGCAAGGGCATGTGTACAGAAAACTTTGCCCCTGCTGCCTAGTGGCAGACATGAGGGAGGCTCCGTCAGCACAGTTCGGGCTGGGATGGGTCTGGGGTTTGACTTTATGCCAGCAGATGTCCCTAAGACACTGCCATAACCACTGGTCACAAGGCTATGGGTCTCTGTTTCCCATGTCTCTGTCTGGGCATGGTGCTGTGGTCTGTCTTCACCTTCTGTAACTGACAAGGTCATAGAGTGTTGCCTCAGGGATGATGTCCTAATAGATAGGCGGGCAGTAACAGAGGAACGTGGAGGTACATCACCGGGCAGCCAAGACTGACACAGGCAAGTGTCCGTAAGCCTCTATAAATAAAACAAAGGAAATGAGGTGGACCAAATTGCTAGGAATGTAAATGATACACTGGAAGGCAAAGCTACATGCTGTTACAAGTGGGCAGAGGATCAGACATACCAATCACACGATTTATTCTAGAGCTAGCCAGCTGCCGATGTACCACTACCAGAGATTAACAGTGGGCTATGTAGGATGCAGAGGGTCAGTGATGTAGTGATAACATACTCAGCTTGCAACTTAAAGACCTTGAGTTCATTTCTCAGGCCAGTAGATAAAGTTTGTTTCGCCAAGACCATCTTCATCCACCACTACAGTTGTTGGCATGGCTTAACTACCACAGCAACCATATTCAGTCGGAGGTGTTCAGGGAAAAGGATGGGTGTAAAAAATGTTAACAACCACCTTCACTACCTAGTCCGAGGCTAGGCTAGGGTAGTCCACTAATTTAAGGGTAGATGACCAGCCTACTTCCCTTGGTGGCAATATATGATTGAAAAACCCACAGTCACCTCTTGGGGATGCAAACTTATGCACGGCTGTTACTTCCATTGTGGCGTTCTGAAGGGATGGGGTAGAGAGGTATAGTAAAGAGATAGGTGTGAGTTTGAGAATGGGTGGTTAATGGAAGAGAACAGGGTATCATAGTTGATTTGTTTGTGGCCATCCCTTCTAGGATTAAGGCGTCTGGCTGAAGATAGATAAATAGATAGGAAGATAGACAATAGACTCCCCTGACACCGTCCCTCACTATGACACAAAGCTTAACACGTTCATGCTCTGTACTTCGTCCACTTAACTTGGCCTAGATATTCGTGCTTTTGCAGCTTATTTCACGTAGCTCAAGTGGCTGAAAAAGGCAATGCTACGGCTCTACATCCTGCCACAGCACTTCTTCGTGACTAAACATTATATTCTAGTGTTGATCTATTGTTACAGCTCAGCATTCAAGATGGAGAGATAGCAATTTTAGGTCAAGTTAGAGTAAAAAGCATAGTAACCAAGGAGACTCATTCCTACATCATAACTAAGACTCATCGCATTTTATACAACCACAACATAATATTCAGTTTATGAGATTGGGCCAGTTCCCTCAGGTGAAAAAACTAACTAAATTAGTGTTGAAAGGTAGATACAGAAAAAACACCTGGTTTTTATTGGTTTATTTTAGAAATTAATGGAGTAGTGAAAGGTGTAGTGAAGAAATGTATACAGAGATCTTTTTTTTTTGAGGTGTTTGCTGATGTTATTTCACTTCTAATTGTGTGTGTGTGTGTGTGTGTGTGTGTATGTGTGTGTTACTATGAAAATTTCGTCTTTATACACCGAGAGTCAAAATTCCGTCTCTTCGAATTCACTCCAGGTTCAAAACAAGTCCAAAACGAATTCAAGACCTGGACTCAGTAATGCAGTTTCAAATTTTAGCTGCGGTATATGATGAAATTATCCACACTTGCATTATTACAGCTATAAATTTGTATTTATAGGAAGAACGAGGTGCTTGGTAATCCTCTGTACTCCCTTTCCTTCGTCCATCCTACGAAATAAAGTTTAGTTATAACAGGATATTCTTAAGTTTGTTTATGAAATCAGTCTTGATGCTGCTAGAGGCCGAATTTTTTACGGTGATTGTACATTAATTGATTTTATGTGTATTATGTGTATTTAGGTGTATTTTGTGTATTTTCTGTGTATTTTGTGTGTGTTTGTGGTCAGTGGCTTCACTTGCGGGTGTAGCTTCTCTTGGCTGTGATTCCCCCGAAGGTCATGATCTGAAAAGTTAATAATAATGATAGTAGTAGTAATAGTTGTAGTAGTAGTAATAATAATAATAATAATTAATCAAGTTTTCATGTCATCATCAACAATATCATTATCATTCTCACTATCATCATTATCCTCCTTCCCTTCATCATCATTATCATCATTGTCATTATCACCATATTAATCCCATCACCTCAGTCCTCATTATCCATTAGAGACAATGTTAAAAAAAGGAAAAAAAGATCCAAATTCGCCATCTTTTTGTTTTGAAATGTCTCGGCACATTGAGTTTTTAAAGGAGAGAGAGAGAGAGAGAGAGAGAGAGAGAGAGACTTTAATCATACCTGTGTGGCTCCCGAGGCGGTGACGTCAACCTGTGCAGTGCCAGATTTGTCGGCCAATTTCCAGGTGCCTTTGAGTGTGTTGCCAGAGAGAGACAAGTTTACCTGGAGGAGAGAGAGAATGGTTAGAGAGAGGGAGAGAGAGAAAGGTAAGGTAGGTGGAGGAGAGAGAGAATGGTTAGAGAGAGAGAGAGGGAGAGAGAAAGGTAAGGTAGGTCTGTTGGCTATAAAAAGTTAGAAGGTTTGTGCTGGAATAAGGGGAAAGTTAGAGGAGTTATGCTGAAAGGAGGAAGGGAGGAAAGGGATGATGTGGAGGAGGGGGAGAAGGAGGAGGAGGCGGAGGAGAGTTCTTATGGAGGAAGGAGGGAAAGTTAGGTCAAGTTGATGTGGAGGAGGGAGAGAGAAGCTTAAAATGTTACCCTAAATCATGAGTCCCGTGGCTATGAGTCAGTAGGCGAAGGGCGGTACGCTAAATTACATCACTTCAAAAACCTATGTACAGAAAAGACGGTCAGGAAAGAGTTAAATTCAGTTAATATGAACATTATGAGTACTGGATCCCACCTAGAATTTTAGCCTTGGATGAGATACGAGAGGAAATCAGAATTAGAATCAACATTGTAACAGTGCGCTGGCCCTTTTATGAAACTGCAAGAGAGAGAGAGATTTTAAAAAGCACACTAGAGCTTCAGGGTCGTGAGAAACAGATGTAACGCAGGGTGGACACAGGTGGAGAAGGGCGTATTGCAAGTAGCTTTTGAAAATTTCGTGACACTACTTCCTGAGCAATTTATTCTGCCTATTACACCTCGGTATCTACTTTTTTGTTACTGACGCTTCCAATGTCTATATTAAAACGACATAAACGACACACAAGCTGAATGAATCGCTAAAAAAGAGGGGTGACGAAACCTACATAGTCATAATAGGGCGCGGGAGGCAAATTTCAGAGGTACAAGGAGAAAATCTAAACTCACCGTGTACTCAATGCCGCCTGGGAGTGTGGTGATGGAGTCCTGTCCCAGTGTGATGGTGTTGGTGAAGCTCTTGTCCCCAGCCACTGTCTTCACTTCCACCTTGTCTCCATTGTGAGCGACTTCCAGGCGAGGTTTGGCTGCCACCAGCTTCTCCACACTGTCAGCCTTCACGCCTAGGAGGGAGAGAGAGAGTGGGTTTGCCTGCTAGTTTATTTGGTTTTTAGGTAGCGAGTGATGCTATGGAGAGATGGTTAGTTTAAATGGGTCTGCGATAACATTTCTGTATTTTATTGAACGTCTTTAGGTAATATCGTTCGTTTATGCATCATGTGGAGAGGATGGAGAGCGAGATTAACGAGGAGAGTGTGAGTGAGGTGGAGGGGAGGGGGAGGCCAAGGATGAGATGGAGGGATGAAGAGGTATATGAGAGAGGGGGGTGTGAGTTGGGAGCAGGGCAGTGAAGTGGCGGGGTACAGGGCGACTTGGAGGCGATTTTTTTGTGGCCCCTTACGGGATTAAGGCGTCTGGCAATAGATAGATAGATAGGTCTGTTGAATATAGGGCCCCCTACGTACCCCACCCCCTTCCAAACCCGTGCCTAAGGTTAACTCAGTCGATTTTGGAACCATACTCAGTGAAACTATTTTTTTTGATACTCTTGGGAAGTGTTCCGAAGCTTGGGAGGTTATTTATTTATTTATTTATTTATTTTTATCAGTGGGGCAGACTTGGGTTAGTTTCTCCTATGATTTTTTTAATAACTCAGTAGCTTATCACACCCCGTCCAGGGCAGGAAAAGAAGTATGGATGGTGATGGCGATGCTGATGGTGGTGGTGATGCTGTTGGTGGTGATGGTGATGGTGATGATGGATTAATATCGATATAGAGTGCGATAATGAGGGGTAGATTGAGGTGGTCTGGGCATGTGGAGATGATGGGGGATGATAATTGGGTGCAGAAAGTGAGAAGTGTTAATGTTAGGGATAGGGTTGCGAGAGGCAGACCGAAAACCCGGGACGAGGTCACAGAGTGTGACTTCAGGGATAAGAGACTGAACAGGGAGGCTGCGGCTGCCAGAGATCAAGCAGCGTGGAGAGCCGCCATGTGACCAAGGCCAAAGCATGCAAGGAGGTTGGAGCCTTTATAAACGATACGATACGACAGTTTGTACAGCCAATTGTAGAATATTAATGTGCCCAAAGATGACGTTTTAATGATGAAGAGGTGGTGGGAACAGGAAAATGCAGTCTACAGACGTTGTGTGTGTGTGTGTGTGTGTGTATACCCAGACGGTGTTTTTTTTTTATTCAACGAAAAAAGAACCAAAGACTGATAGAAAGGTGGCGCTGGAGAATGAAATCAATGAATGAAGGAATCAAAGGCTTTTCTGTGCACTAACCCAGCTTGGTGAGCCACTCGCCGTAGTTCTCGTTGGAAGTGAGGTCGTAGCTGCCTGTGATGGACATGGTGGTGATTGAGCGTACCTTCTGGAAGCACTGAGGGCCAGCTGCTCCCACCTGCCCCTTATATACCCTGCAGGGGAAGAACAGGGCACGTGACGAACGGTTACCTGTTCAGATTAGTAATGGACGAAAACATTGACCTAAACATGAAGAATGGTGAATTTTGACGTTATTTATTAGCATCTCGTATTTTTATTGCATTTTATAAGAGAAATATTGTAAAATTTTCTTTAGGTTTTGAATATAGTGAAAAATTTGAACTAATCTTATCAGCTGTGGGTCTGGGAAAAGGGTGGATGCTGCGCTTGACCCCTGGACTCTGCCCGCCCCCTGTACAGTATGTGGCCACGTCAGCCTCACTATCTTATCATAAAGGCCTCTTAATTGAGAGGCTGCGTATCCTGACTACAATAACCGGTATTTCCGATGCCTACACACGACTACACCGATGCAGTGGAAGGAAAAACAGAATAACAAATCGCTTAAAAAATAAAAGGAGTGCTAAGTAGTGGTTACATTAAATTCGATGAGCCTTAGACCTGACGAAAACACGAGTCTCCTGGATTACTGGTCAAAGTTACCCTCCAATCTGACTATCTGAGCTGAAAGGGTTTAGGGATCTTTGTTAGGTTAATGTAATGAGCCTCCTTGGTTACTAGTTAAATCCACCATCCAAATAAATACGGAAATAAAAATATCTCCGGAATTCATCACAATGTTTTTTTGCTATATTATAACTTGGCTTTTTTTTATATAGCTCATTTCGTATAGATAAGTGGCAGTAAAAGATAAAATTGCTGCTGTACATCCGTTCCAAAGCACCTCTTCGTGACTAGCATCGTATTCTAGTGTTAATCTATTGTTACTATTCAGCATTCAAGATGGAGAGATGGCAATTTTAGGCCAGGTTAGAAATGCGGTTCAGCTGTGGCAATCCCTTATATGCAGATGACAGGAAATTTCGACACTTGTGATCCATGGGCCAGGAACTGCGGAAAGTGTCAGGGCGAAACAGGGCAAAAGTTACTCAGATAATTGATGTTTTTCGCCACTTTCAGGTTTCTGGTGAAGTCATAGAGTAGCAGGACGTGTGTGTGTGTGTGTGTGTGTGTGTTAGAGAGAGGGGGGGGTACATTCGTAGTAATTATATAAGCACTGAGCAGCGTGGGTCTGTTAGAGGCTACTAGTACTGTAAGTGACTAGTTCTGTGTGGCGCCATCTGCTATCACGCGACGCCCTGTGCTGTACCGATGGGCGTTGACCTTCACAACTGCATTATTATTCATCCTCGTTAGCCTCAGTATCACCCGTTCACCGGCACGGGCGATTGGGGGGACGCTGATAACACAAACTGACTCATATGCCACCAACCCGGCCCTTCTACCCTTGTCCGCTCATTGGTGGAATTTGAGTTTGAACCTGGCGTGGCTTGGTGTGTTTGAAATCGACAGTGGTGGAAATCTAGTTTGTTTACCTGATATCTTGGTGGTCAGGATAAGGTAGCAACAGCAGACAATGGAACCAATCGCTGTTTAATACCAGGCGGGACTCAGCAACCACAGTTACCGAGATCATAGGTCGCTAAGCATTACACACCTCTGACCAACTCGACAGATGTTATGAGCTATACTTCTTGTGGTAGGTGGTGGCGACCATCATCCACTCACTTGATGTAGTGCTGCCCACTTCTTCCTTCACCTTTATCATTCTTTTCCTGTGTCTGCCCTCCTCTGTTCCTATTTCACCCATCTTTCCTGTCGCTTCTTATTAC
The DNA here is from genome assembly GCA_018397915.1 of Birgus latro. Taxonomy (NCBI): domain Eukaryota; kingdom Metazoa; phylum Arthropoda; class Malacostraca; order Decapoda; family Coenobitidae; genus Birgus; species Birgus latro. Next base: position 43,074 of record JAGKTI010000288.1, read on the forward strand.
TCTTCTTTCGTCTTCAGGTGGCTTCACCTTGAGTGACAAGCCTAATGGTTTCCTGTAGGCAACCATTTACACCGCTGGGTGGTAACCATATTTATTTATTTGAATGATTTATGTATTCATTTATTATTTTCTACTTATGGGCAGCTTCGTATTCCCTGATGGGTGTGGAAGGCTTTTGGAGTGGCGGGTGGGAAACGCAGATGGAAAATATATTGGAGTGTGTGTGTGTGTGTGTGTGTCTGTGTGTGTGTATTTATTTATTTATTTATTTATCGCGAGAGACAGAGCTAGATAAAGATAAGGCTGGAGAAGAAGGAGGAGTGGCCTACGCTCTTGAGTGATGCACAAAGAGATAAGGACGGTTGTGTGTGCGTGATGCTGTAAGGAGGTAAGGGAGGGGGGGTACACTTGACATTGGGGTACGTGGGGTTAAACAGGTGCACGAACAATGGATTAACAACCACTTCAGCACGACTATATCTGCACGTAATTCTCCTGTCTTGCGAGTTTACTGATCTCAGAATCGATTTTGAAACGGGGGTAAGATATGGCCTCCATTAAGCTATTTATTAGAAGTTCCTCTTAAATTGTATAGTATTTTAGTGATAGGAAATATATAGAGAAATTCTGAGGGAGTTGACGCACATCATTCACTCCCGTCTTGGTCATATAGACTACTCTAGCTCCCGCCCCACCTCCGGCAAATAACATGTCTCCCAAATAACAAAACTCATCCACACACTCAAGAGACTCACCAGCAAGTTCAATCCTTTCACGCATGGAAATATCCACCTGTTCTCCCCGACGTACCGCACACATGAAATCAGCATATCTCGCAGTCTATGTTTAATACCACTACATCTCTTATGCACCCACTTATCACAAACACTGCACAAGATGGAATTACTTCCCACGCCCGTGTGGCAAATCACACGTGGCCACTCTCCCTCACCTTTGACAGTACCACCCCCAGTCCTAGATACCATCACTTTTGTTTTATCTGCATTTACTCTTAAGCCCTTTTGCCCCATACCATCTCTTCGCGTCCTAAATCGTTCCTTTTGCCTCCCTTTCAATTCCTGCAATCAACACCAAATCATCAGCATAAAACATCTCCCACGGGAGTCCATTTCTGTGATCAAACGTACTGTGCGAGCCCACTGTACTGTACAGTTCCCTGATTTGCTTCCTTGAAAACTATATTCTTCCCTTCAACACGATTTAGGTCATCATGTAAACGTCTCTGTGATGCAGACATCGCCTTGTAAACCTCGTTTCTAACCTTACGCTTGGGTTTACTTGTTGTAGTCTGTATACTTTGGCCACAGCTACGCCCACACCAGCAGACTGAACTTTCTCGCACTGATAGACATGGTTTCTCTTCTGCTGTATTTTCTCTCTACTATCTTCTCGTCTTCCTTCCCTTCGCTTTCTCTTCTCTGCTCTCGTCTCCTTCCTTTTCTCCTCTCCTTTCCTCTCCTCTTCTTTTTCCTCTTCTCTTTTCTTTTTCGTCTTCTATCCTTTCCTCTTCTCTCTTCCTCTCGTCTTCTCTCCTCTTTTTCTCTGTTCTCCTCCTCTCCTCTCCACTCTTCCTCTCCACTCCTCTCCTCTCCTTTCCTCTCCTCCCTCCTCCTCTCCTACCCTCTCTGTTTTCCCTAGTTGTTTTTTTCCGTCTGTTAGCTTGCTCGAGCCTTTTTTTTTTTTTC